>JAIZAY010000654.1:0-17500 GCA_029531755.1 Holothuria leucospilota | reverse complement strand
ATTATTATTATTATTATTATTATTATTATTATCTCTTTTCCTCACAACCTTTCTTGGTTGGTATTCATTCTTTTGTCCCTCAGACCTCGGGGTCCTACCCGGACCCTGGGAGGTCGAGCACTCGTCTTAGTATGTGGGCGCTGCCGAGAATTCCTTGCTTTATGAGTTTCCTCATATCATGACCTCCTGGAATTCTTCGGAGGTGGTCGTCTAGTTGTGTGCTGACCGCTCCGAGTGCCCCCACCACTACCGGTATTACCTCCGCTTTGACGTTCCATAGTCTTTGTATTTCTAACTTCAGGTCTTGGTATTTCTGCACTTTCTCGCCCTCCTTATCCCTGACATTCTTGTCCAATGGGACCGCAACATCTATTATTTTGGCCGTCTTTTCCTGTTTGTCTATAACTATTAGGTCAGGTCTCCTTGCCGTTACGATCCTGTCAGTCCTGACCTCGAAGTCCCAGAGGACTTTAACTTGCTCTGTTTCCGTAACCGCCTCTGGTTTGTGTAACCATGGTTGTCGTTCTGAAGTGGGGATTCGGTAGTGCTGACAGATTCCTAGGTGTAGAGCTGCTGCCACGCTGTTATGCCTCTTCAGGCATAACAGCGTAATAATAGCATAACAGCATAATAATAATAATATTATTATTATTATTATTATTATTATTATTATTATTATTATTATTATTATTATTATTATTATTATTATTATTATTATTATTATTATTATTATTATTATTATTATTATTATTATTATTATTATTATTATTATTATTATTATTATTATTATTATTATTATTATTATTATTATTATTATTATTATTATTATTATTATTATTATTATTATTATTATTATTATTATTATTATTATTATTATTATTATTATTATTATTATTATTATTATTATTATTATTATTATTATTATTATTATTATTATTATTATTATTATTATTATTATTATTATTATTATTATTATTATTATTATTATCCCTCTTTTTCTCACAACCTTTCTTGGTTGGTATTCATTCTTTTGTCCCTCAGACCTCGGGGTCCTACCCGGACCCTGGGAGGTCGAGCACTCGTCTTAGTATGTGGGCGCTGCCGAGAATCCCTTGCTTTATGAGTTTCCTCATATCATGACCCCCTGGAATTCTTCGGAGGTGGTCATCTAGTTGTGTGCTGACCGCTCCGAGTGCCCCCACCACTACCGGTATTACCTCCGCTTTGACGTTCCATAGTCTTTGTATTTCTAGCTTCAGGTCTTGGTATTTCTGCACTTTCTCGCCTTCCTTATCCCTGACATTCTTGTCCAATGGGACCGCAACATCTATTATTTTGGCCGTCTTTTCCTGTTTGTCTATAACTATTAGGTCAGGTCTCCTTGCCGTTACGATCCTGTCAGTCCTGACCTCGAAGTCCCAGAGGACTTTAACTTGCTCTGTTTCCGTAACCGCCTCTGGTTTGTGTACCCATGGTTGTCGTTCTGAAGTGGGGATTCGGTAGTGCTGACAGATTTCTAGGTGTAGAGCTGCTGCCACGCTGTTATGCCTCTTCAGGTATTCAGTTCCAGCCAACTTCTGGCAGCCTGCTATGATGTGGCTTACTGTCTCATCTGCTTCCCTGCACATTCGGCACTTGCTGTCGTCGGACTGTTTCAGGATCTTGGCCTGGTGATATTTTGTGCACAATGCTTGGTCTTGTGCGGCCGTGATTAGTGCCTCTGTTTCTATTTTTAGCCCTGTGCAGGATAGCCACTTGTACTCCATTTCTGTGCTGGTAGCCTGCTCCACCTGCTGGGGGTATTGTCCATGTAGTGGCTTTTCTTTCCATTTACTTTGGTACCTTTGTGGCCATCCTGCCTTCCATTGGTCTCTTGTCTCCACTTCTTGTTGTTGGGGCCTGGCCTGCCAGACGGCCTGCAGTAGGGGCTCAGTTGCTCTCCTTCTTTCGATATATTTATCGAGCCCCACCTTCTCGCCAGTTATCGTAGCTTCCACCTCTTTCAGCCCTCTACCCCCTTGATGTCGTGGGAGGTAGAGCCTGTGCACGTCCGCTCTTGGGTGGAGCCCTCCGTAGATGTTCAGGAGCTTCCTTGTCCTGCGGTCAAGTTCTGCCATCTCTGTTCTGGTCCACTCGATGATTCCTGCAGTGTAGTTGATGACTGGCATGGCATATGTGTTCAAGGCCTGGATCTTGTTTTGCCCGGTCAGTTTTGTCTTCAGGACTTGTCTGATCCTCTTTCTGTAGGTCTTTATTGTGTTGGCCTTTACTTTCTCTTGGAGATTCTCCATGCCCTGCAGGATTCCGAGGTACTTGTATCCCTTGTCTACTTCAACGTCCTGTATTCTCCCGATGTCTAGGAGAAGTCCCTGTGTAGCCTCTACCTTCCCTCTTTTGATGATTAATCTGCCACACTTCTCAAGGCCGAACTTCATCCCGATGTCATTGCTGAAGATTCGGACTGTGTTTATCATCGAGTCGATTTCTCTTTCATTCTTCCCGTACAGTTTTAGATCGTCCATGTACAGGAGATGGTGTATTGTGAGACCCGATTTCAGTTTGTAACCGCACCTTGAGTTCTTGAGTATGTGGCTGAGGGGGTTAAGGGCTACACAGAACAGTAACGGTGACAATGCATCTCCCTGGAAGATTCCACAACGAATCGGGATTTTCGCAAGGCGCTGTCCGTTTGCGGTCAAATCTGTGGTCCAGTGTGGCATGGTCTCTTCTATCAGAGTGCAGATCTTCGGGTCGAGTTTGTGTATTCGCATGGCCTCTATTATCCACGAGTGGGGTACTGAGTCATAGGCCTTCTGATAGTCGATCCATGCTACTGCCAGATTGGTTCGGCGGGTTCTGGAGTCCTTGCACACTGTCTTGTCAATGATCAGCTGATCCTTGGTGCCTCGGCTACCGGGCCTGGCCCCTTTCTGTTCTTCTGCCAGGATGTTGTGTTCATCAAGGTGGGCCATCACTTTGTCTGTCAGTGTCCCTGAGAGGAGTTTCCATGTCGTAGGTAGGCAAGTTATTGGCCTGTAGTTGGCAGGTGTGATGCCCTTGGCAGGATCTTTCTGGATGAGGGTTGTTCTACCATGTGTCAGCCATCTGGGTATAGTTGTTGGATCATTGACAACCTGCTGTAGTTGTGCAGCTATTCTGTGGTGGAGGCTCGTCATCTTTTTCAGCCAGAACCCCTGTACTTGGTCCGGTCCGGGGGACTTCCAGTTTGACATCTTTTGGGTCTTTATTCTCACCACTTCCTCCGTTATCGTTGTTGGTGGCTGTGGGGGGATGGCCTCGTGGCAGGTATTGAAGTCCTTTATCCATTTGGCCTCATTCCTGTGTTGTTTGGGCACTCCCCATATTCCACGCCAGAATCTTTCTGTCTCTTCCCTGTCTGGTACTGGTTGGGGTTCGTTAGTGCCATTGCTCCGCAGACTCTGGTACACTCGTCCAGGCTGTTCTCTGAACATCTTGTTGACTCTATATTGCTCATTTCTGGCACCGTAGCGTTGGAGTCTGTGGGCCAATGCTGTCAATCTTTGTTTGGCATCCTCAATGGCGTGGTCATATCCCCTCTGTTCAACCCAGTATCTTCGCTTCAGGTCATCTGTGATTTTCATTCGTCCACGTTTCGCAGCTTCCAGCCTACTGATGTCCTTCCTTGCCTGGCCTATTTTGCTTTCTAGCCTCCTTTTCCATGGTGGTGTGTATTTTTTGCTTGGTGGTTTGGACGGTCCTTGCAGCTTCCTTGCTATGACTTTGGCTGTGGAGTACATCAGTAGGTTGGTTTCGGTGATGTCATTGGTTGGGATCATTTGAACAGCTGCATTTGCCTCATGTACCAACTGGTGAAGCTGCGGGTCGGTCCGTTTGTATATCCGGATAGGTGACCTGGTTCTTTCTGTCCCTGTTGATACCATCTCGTCTATTATTTCTCTGGCGAGCGTCCCCTCAGGTGGTATTTCCGGGCATCGCTCTGGCTCTGATGCTGGCATGTCATTCGGGGTCAGTTGTTGACTGGCAGGTTGCTGGTTCTTTTCAACCGGTTGCTCTTCGCAGCACACTTATCTCTGGATACTTTCGACCTCCACTGGCGTGAGTATGCCTGCCCTGTTGATGACATTTCGTTGGTCAGCTAGCCGTTGTTCTGTCACGGGTGTGCTTGGGTTTCTTTTCTGCCAGATCTCGTGCATACGTTTTCGGTACCCTCGTTGGTTGGGGTCACTCAGGAAGTAGCACCTCATCACTTCCTTGTTCTCGTCTTGCGTCCACTTCTTCCTTCCTTTTGTTGTCTCAGTAGCCCACTTTTCACCAGCGCGCCCTAGAGACGCAGCTGCTGGCGCAGACCGTTTTATCCCGGGCGACGTCTGAGCCGGTATGGTCAAATCGTTGAGTTCTTTCTCCATCATGCATGGGTTTATTATTATTATTATTATTATTATTATTATTATTATTATTATTATTATTATTATTATTATTATTATTATTATTATTATTATTATTATTATTATTATTATTATTATTATTATTATTATTATTATTATTATTATTATTATTATTATTATTATTATTATTATTATTATTATTATTATTATTATTATTATTATTATTATTATTATTATTATTATTATTATTATTATTATTATTATTATTATTATTATTATTATTATTATTATTATTATTATTATTATTATTATTATTATTATTATTATTATTATTATTATTATTATTATTATTATTATTATTATTATTATTATTATTATTATTATTATTATTATTATTATTATTATTATTATTATTATTATTATTATTATTATTATTATTATTATTATTATTATTATTATTATTATTATTATTATTATTATTATTATTATTATTATTATTATTATTATTATTATTATTATTATTATTATTATTATTATTATTATTATTATTATTATTATTATTATTATTATTATTATTATTATTATTATTATTATTATTATTATTATTATTATTATTATTATTATTATTATTATTATTATTATTATTATTATTATTATTATTATTATTATTATTATTATTATTATTATTATTATTACTATTATTATTACTATTATTATTATTACTATTATTATTATTACTATTATTATTATTATTATTATTATTATTATTATTATTATTATTATTATTATTATTATTATTATTATTATTATTATTATTATTATTATTATTATTATTATTATTATTATTATTATTATTATTATTATTATTATTATTATTATTATTATTATCATTATTATCATCATCATCATCATCATCATCATCATCATCATCATCATCATCATCATCATCATCATCATCATCATCATTATTATTATTTTACTTTTAAAAAACCAACTGTTATGAAAAGCAAACTGCAAAAAAAATACAAGAAAAAGGAAGAAAGGAAGAAAGAAAGAATAAAACCTACCCCCGAATCAAACTGGATATTCAAAACCAAAATGATAACTCTGAAAAGGTCATCCCATAACGTTTTAAGTAGCCCAGTTAAAAAGTGTCGATCCGCTTTTCCCAATTTATTATGAGTGTTCTCTATATAGTGTTCAACTTTTTTTATTTATTTTTTTTTTATAAAAGGTTACCTCACTCATGCAAAAAGAAAACTTCAACCCTGTGAAATTATATTTATTTCTTTAAAAATAAACATTTTAGGCCAGATAATGAGATAAATGGTTGATATTACTTTCACTCTGGTCATTATAAAGCCCGTACGTTAAGTCGGGGAGAAAAAACACATGGGAATTTGAAAGAATTAAGATCCGCAAAGATTGCCAGAGAGGAATTCCTTTTTCTCACTTCCAAAAAAGATGCATAATAGTCTCTAGTTCCTTATGATGAAACGTACACAAATCGGTATCTGTAACATACGGTTTACGTAAAAGACAGCTGGTTCCCAGTACTCTTGTGTTAATCTTGTACTGGAATTACCATTTATATTAACTCTCTACATGAGGGCAAAAGGCAAGTTTGTAAACAAAAATAAGGACTAAGGAAAATAAGGAATAAGGACTGTATCGTTACGTTAAACCCATAGAAATTGATGTAAAGGAGAATGACGTCTGCCGATCTGGACTGAAGCGATAGAAATTTGGCTAGGCTGTATGGCAACAGAGCACCGGCTCGTAATACAAATATCACGTCAAGTTGCTTTTGCCCCAACTATTAGCAAAGAAACTACAAGTTTTCAAGTTAGGAGTATAAAACAAAATACTTAAGGCACCATGACTTGTTCCTGTTGTCAAAATTACTCCTAATCTTTCGAAAAAGCTATAACTTCTGCAGCAGAATGCACACTGTACGCACGGAGACACACCAATCAACCGGTCTTTTGCCGTACAATGGAAGCGCCCTCACAATTTTCGTGGCTTCACATGTAGGTGATGCATTGTGTCAGCGTTCTCCCTTACTTTTATTTCTATGGCTGAAAGCAGAAGTTTCTCGTGAGAACCTAGCCTCTGCCGAGTCTTTCCGGCGTGTTTCTTTCACCCCCTCCCCCTTGTAAACACTGGCTGTTACCTCCTGTGTTATACTCCCCCCGGGATGCGCTATGCCGAGGCTAGATCCGTGGAGGCGCAGTAAATACGAGGCAGGCTAGGTGAACCCGAAACACTGCTACCATCGCAAAATAGTACGTAACTTTTGTCAAGGCTTTTCTGCCATTTATTATTCCTCCTTTGTTCTTTCGATTCGAATATTTGCTTTCACCTAGCCGGCCTGGTATTTACTGCGCCTCCACGGATCTAGCATCGGCGTAGCGCATACCGGGGGAGGGGGAGTATAAAACACAGAGGAGGTAACAGCCAGTGTTTACATGTTTACAGGGGTGGGGGGGGGGAGTGAAAGAAACGCCGGAAAGACTCGACAGAGGCTGAACAGTACGTATATGGTGCACCATAACCGTGTGTGCATACACACAGTACAACGACTCCTCAACTAATTACTTTTTTCCAAAAGTCCCCTGACTCTCTCAGGGGCGTCAATCCGTATTCAAATGTGTGTGTGTGTGTGGTGGGGGGGGGGGCGGGGGACAAACATGACTTAGCAAAAACCATTCCCTTTGGTTTTGAAGAGGGGGTGTCTTCCTATAGGCCCTTCCTCCCGCCCCCCCCCCCTTATGGTGACTGACGCCCTATTCTAATAAGAATTATCATTTCAAAGTTAACATGATCATCAAAGATGATCTGCCAGGTGAAATACACGGAGTCCACGGAATTACTTCAAGATGTTATTTCCACCATGTGGATCATTGTCGGAGATCATGGACCCGACCAGGCCCGTTGCTAGGGTGAGATGTTTAGGGATGCGAACTGAAGGTCCCAAATTCCGACTGGCTGGATGTTTTTTCCAACTGAGCGGAGGCGTGTAAATTTGCACTTTTTTTCTGCGCTCTGCGTTTTGTATACAGCAGTGGGGATCCTTCCTTTGCAACAACATAAATGTGCCGTCCTGGGGAGGGGTCTAAGGGGAGGGAGAAATGTTTCTTAATTTAAGGCTGCTTCGGTGCAAAACGGTGCTATCTTTGGGAAATTTTTAAGCTGATCGTATATGGCTGGAAAATGTCCATAATTTAGTGAATTCTAATTTTTCCGACGGCTGGATGTTTTTACTAACTGCAGTGGCGGCGCGTAAATTTCACCTTTTTTATGCCCCCCCCCCCCTGCGTTTTGTATAAAGCAGTGGGGATCCTTCATATTGTCACTATATAAAGGTGTCATCCTCAGGGAGGGGTCTAAGGGGAGGGGGAGTTTTTGTTAATTTAAGGTTGCCTAGACGCAAAATGGTGCTATCTTTGGGATATTTTTGGAGCTGATCATAGTATAGCAAAGGTACGTGTGAAGGACTAGCAAGGGCGTTTTCAGAATGCTTTTAGTCGTAAGTGTATTAACAATCACCATCTATACCGATAATGGCTTCGGCGAAGCTCTCGGTAAAAATTTTTGAAAAATGTTTAACGGCAACAAAGTACTTTCAATCTTCCACATCATGCTACAAATTAAACTGAATGCAGTGGCGTACCCAGGATTTCTCTCAAGGGGGGGGGGGGAGGACATGCAGTATGTTGTGTCAGGGGCGGATCCAGGATTTCTGAAAAAGGGGGGGGCCGAAGTTGTTCGACCTGTGATTGACGGCACTATACCATCTAAGCGGAGCGCCACCATCGGTTGGCGCGGAGCGTACCAAGAAAATTTGAGATTTTAATACATCCCAGATCGCCGGAAATGGCACTTGCCAGGCTTGACAGCAGCCATCAGGAAGTGCAATTTTTGTGAACAAAATGTAAAGTTTGATTTTATTTTATTACACGTTTCTGTGAGGACGGATTAGCTCGGCTGGTGGGACTTTTTGTCCAAGGTTTGCAAGTTTGAATCCCAGTTTACTCAGTAGCGTACCCAGGATTTCTCGCACGGGGGGGGATGCAGTATGTTGTGTGATCACCGGCCTGGGGGCGGGGTCTAAGGGGAGGGGCTGTCCCCCTCCCCTTTGAAAATTTTTGAAAAATTAGGTGTCCTTACATGGTGCCACATGTGCTACCTTTTGAAGTAAAATTTGTGTTAAAATCTTTACGTATTTTTAGGAACTGAAAAAAAAAATCGGCACCAGAGAGGGGGGTCATGGCCCAATGACCTCCCCCTGTGTACGCCACTGCGTTTACTATCTAAGCGGAGCGCCACCATAGGTTGGCGCGGAGCGTTCCAAGAAACTTGACGATTTAACACATTCCAGATGGCCGGAAATGGCACTTGCCAGGCTTGATAGCAGCCGATTCCAACTGATGCACACTGTCTCGTAACTTGAGGTATTTTTCGATTGGCTGGTGGTATTGTATCGGTGTTGTATCGTATTGATTGTATCCAATCATGTGTAGTAAGACAGCATGCGTTTGAATGTCCCAATCGACGTTCAAACTGATCTGCTGTGCGCTATGACTCCCATGTTTTGAGGTTCAGTTGCTAATTGCAGCTTCACTCTCTATCACTCCACTCTCTGTCCTTCTCGCTGTCTCTTCTCCTTTCCGTTTTTTTTTTCTCTCTCTTTTCCCTTTCAATTTTTTTTTTTTTTTTGCATTTTCAAAAGGGGAGGGGCCGGGGCCGGATCGGCCCCCCTAGATCCGCCCCTGGTTGTGTGACCGCCGGCCTGGGGGAGGGGCCTCGATCCCCTTTGAAATTTTTTGAAAAATAAGATGTCCTTACATGCAATCTGGTGCCACATATGTTACCTTTTGAGTTTGTGTTACAAAATTTACGTTTCTTAGGAACTAAAAAATAGGCATCAGTGAGAGGGGCCGACTATGGCCCAATGGGGTGTCCCCCTCCCCTTTGAAAATTTTTGAAAAATTTTGGTGTCCTTACATGCAATCTGGTGCCAAATATGCTACCTTTTGAAGTAAATTTCTGTTAAAAACTTGACGTATTTTTAGGAACTTAAAAAACATCGGAATCAGTGAGGGGGGATGGCTGAATGGCCCTCCTCTCTGCGTACGCCACTGATTGAATGATCCCATATTGATGAGAGCCACTTCAGATGTTTGGAGATGTGTGTCTGTTTTCGGAGAGTGTTGTGATCAGAATAGTTCCATGTATATTTACCTTTTTAATGGTCATGAGAAGGAGTGCAAACCGTGACGCATGCGCGCGAAGCGCGAGGAAATTTTGTCATTAAATAAGATTTCCCTGACGAAATCTGCATCGAGACACTTAACAGTTGCCCAACAAATCTACATGCCACTCAAAAAGCCAGTCAAATAGAGCCACGACACTACTCTTTTAAGCAAATGCGAGGGGGACATTTGATATTGTGTCCCCCACCCATCGAAATGTGGGGGGACTTGTCCCCCCATCCTCCCTCCCCCCAGGATTGACGCCCATATATAGACCCTCTGGCGAAGAGCCAGGGGCGAAAACCAAACAATTACTCCCGAAGGAGTTCTGCTCCCTGAGTAACAACGTCCCCAAAGGGACAAACTTTAACTTAACTGACCCACCCGACAGTGGTCCCGTTCTAGACTGGCTGGATAGAGCAGGTCCCACCTTGGAGCTCCGCCGTCGTGCTCACGGATACTCCTGCGCCAGGTATTACTATAAAGTATCAACCTAGCACACAGCCACGAGAAAAGACAATTCGATATCTTTCAACCGAAGATTACTTATCAGCTTCTCATAACGAAAACTTTGATATCAGTTGTCATTGTTTGTATTTCTAAGAGGCTGTCTATGATCAAGACTTTCATCTAAATTAGAAACTCGGACGAAATGTATTAATGCGAATTTGTAAAGATCCGAGTCACTGAGGACCGCCTGCAAGTATTTTCTTCGTAGGATGAAAATGGAGAATCATGCCAATGGACGAATCAGCTTCTTGGAAATTGGCCACACCCCTAATCCCAAAGTAACAGCTTTGAGACTAATTTTGTGTAATTCTGACGCCGGATTATGAAAGAATAGGTCAAATATCCCTCACATATGGATCCCTAACCTTAAATAACCCCAACCATGATTTTGAAACAAATTTTTGAAAAACCAATTTTTCCATTTTCATCCTACGAATAAAAAACTAGCGCACCGCCTACCTCCGGAAAAGAAAAGACCGTTCATGCTCGTGAATATTAAGTCCATCAACTTTTGGGCTGGGCTCAGTGAAAGCATAGTTAATAGACACTATTAACTATACATGAAGAAGGGAATTCTTGGCTATCGTCGGCAGGCTCGAGGAGCGGTAGGCACATAGGCGCTACGCAGGGCCTGACGCGACGCATGCAGTTTTCACTGCACAATACGGCATCGATCGTTGCATGAGCAGAGCATCGACTGTGCGTGTGTTCTCATTTTATCTAGATATCCAACATCAAGGTCATTTTGTTGGCAAAAGTTTAGTTCAATGGAGAAAGAAGAAACCGCAGGAGCCTGAACGTGGAAAGATTTTACCGGTCTTTTTTGAAACTTCAAGGTCGTGATCCACAGTAGGCCTAAGTAACGTTACAAGTAGCGCTTCGCTTCACAACAGACATCTAACTTGAAGCCACTTGGACAGTTTGGCAAAGGACAACGAATTGTGAGTGTGATTGTGAACATCCTTCAGCGAGCCTAATCGTAGTCATAATAAATATTTTATAGCTCACAGTACTTGGGCGTTGGAAGGAAAATAACCGTCCTAGATGATATGGTCAGATGGCCTGACCTATTCTCTTGTAAGTTAACGCAACTGTGATTGTGTGAACGGTAAGAACATTGAATCCTTATGGCTAGGCTATGGCCGGTTCTTCTTCTTCTTCTTTCGAAATATGGTGACACATCCAGAAGGACATTACTTCACCACGCATGCGTCGAGAGGTATCAAGCCCTAATGTTGTTAGCAATAAACTGGGCAGGGTCCTTATGATCAAGGGCATTCGCAACTACAGAAGCAGGGAGACTATTCCAATCCTTAACCGTATTAGGGAGGAAACTATGCTTGTAGCAGTTTGTCCTAGTAAAGAGGTGGCAAAAATGCAGATTATGCATCCAACGTGTTCTACGAGTGGGATGCCGAAGTCTATCCACAGGAATTTGTGCTTTACCAAAAACACCCTTAGAGAACAGGATCAATCTGTTTTGTCTACGACGTTCCGCTAACGTAGGGAGATCAAGGTCTTTCAGAACAGAAGTCATAGACCCTGGCTCCCGGGAGAAGTTTGAGCTGATAAAGCGAGCCGATCTCCTTTGAATACTCTCAAGCTTATCCTGTAAATAAATCTGGTGTGGATCCCACACAGAACTTGCGTATTCCAAAACTGGTCTGAGAAGACCCTTATAAGCAGCTAGCTTTACATCACTAGAGCAAAACGATAGGTTCCTTTGAAGTACCCCTAAGATTTTGTTACCTTTATTACAAATAAATTGGACATGCTTATCCCAACTAAGGTCGCTAGTGATAGAAACCCCTAAGTACTTAATTGAGTCAACCTTAAGTAACCTTTCACCATTCAAGACATAATCAAAACAAACAGGCTTCTTTTTCCTGGCAAAAGTGATGATATTACACTTTGAAGGCTGGAATCTCATACCCCACGTCTTAGCCCAGAGACCTAGATTATCAATGTCATCCTGGAGCCTACGACAGTCACTATCATCAATGATTCGATAGCAAACACAATCATCGGCGAAAAGCCTGACATTAGAACTGGCAACATTTACGATATCATTAATGTGCGCCAAAAAGAGAATGGGTCCTAAGACGGACCCTTGAGGGACTCCAGACACGACATCCTCAAAAGAAGACCGAGTACCATTCACTACAACAGCCTGTTTACGATCAGATAGGAAATCGTCAACCCACTGAAGGATCTGGTTCGATACACCTAGGCTAAAGAGCTTGGTTTTTAGTAGCTCATGAGGCACAGTGTCAAAAGCCTTTTCAAAATCCAGAATGAAAACATCGGTTTGTTTGTTCTTATCCAGGGATGAAGCCCAGTCTTCAATGACTGACACCAGTTGAGTATCACAGCTGTGTGATCTTCTAAAGGCATGCTGCTTTGATGAAAGGATATTCTTTGACTCAAAGAAGTCCATTAGATTTGAGCTTATAATGTGTTCTAATAATTTACAACAAATACAGGTAAGTGAGACCGGCCGATAATTACTTGGGAGAGAGCTGTCATTTTTTTTATAAATAGGGCAAACATTTGCCCTCTTCCAGTCAACGGGTATTCTCCCGCTTGAGAGGGATTGTTGATAAAGGTGACTCAACATAGGGGCAAAGTCAGATGCAATTTCTCTTAGGACCCAAGGATGGATATTGTCAGGTCCAACAGCCTTATTTCTATTGAGACCTTTAACAGTTTTTCAACCCCATGTGTGGAGATAGAAATATCGGCCATTCTGGTACCAGAAGGTCTACGAAATGGGATTATACTGAACACAGTCTTAGTGAAGACACTAGTAAACTGGGAATTGAAGGCAAGGGCCTTGTCCAGATCAGTGATGGCTAGTTTGCCATTCGTCTGGAGAGGGGGATACTATGTTTATCCTTTTTTTGACCATTAATGTACTTCCAAAAGGGCTTAGTGTCATTTTTTATATCTCCAATCATACCATTGATGTAATTTGTATGGGAGATATAAACTTCTCTTTTAACTTTCTTACGCAATTCAACCCATTTGTCATGGATATTGTTCTTACGAGTTTTTTTAAAAATAGCATGCAACTTGTCCCGCCTTCTGATCAGCTTACGTATGCCGTCATTAACCCAGGGGAGGGATGTCCTAGTTCTAGTTAATTTGGTAGGGACATTTTTTTTAACAGTTCTTTCCAGGAAGGACTTTAATAATTGCCAGTTTTCATCAATTGAGCGATTATTTTGACCCCCGTTAAAGTAACCTAAAGCGAAAGTCCGGGTATCCCTCCTCATGGTACTATAATCACCCTTGGAAAACTGCCAAATAAGCCTACGGGATTGTCTGATGTTTGGTAAGAGACACTTCAGTCTACAAAATAAGGCCTCATGGTCGCTAAAAGGGTCCAAGGGAGAAACTTCAATGTACTGACTAGGCGAGTTGGTAATTAATAAATCAAGAGTGTTATCACCCCTAGTAGCGAAGTTTACGAGTTGATCAGCCGCAAAATCATTTATGATATCTAGAAGCAGCTTACCAGAACTATTAGTCAGACACAACCCACTGTCCTTATTGAGCCTAGTAAGCCAATCAATTCTGCTGAAATTGAAATCCCCCAAAATATGAAAGCAAGGTTGCTTTCTAGTTTTGTGATTTGCCATAATTTTGCTTAGTTGCTCCCGAAGTAAAGATGTGTGCTCAGATGGAGCGTCAGGATCCCTATACCAGGAGGCGACATAATGCATAGTTCCATTAATAGAGAACTTGGCCCAGATTGACGTTTAGGCGAAATAAAAAACAATAAAATACATAAGTGTATATTTCGCCTTTAAGCAAAAAGGTATACATGTACGTAAATTCATTGGCCTATTAGTTGTACGTGTTAACAGATACGTGTCCGTAATTTGGTCAACATTGAAGTAATTACGTATATTACGTACAGCCATATGCATTTTACTATAAAGTCATGTATTCCCATTAAAACAGTGTGTGAAAACGTTAAGGGGAAACAAATTTTTCCCCCTAACGGCAAATTCCCCCTAACGTTGACATTTTGACCAAAAATTTCCCCTTATTCCACAGTTAGGTATATATATATATATATATATAGATATATATATATATATATATATATATATATATATATATATATAACGCTAATTCCCACCTTAAGGGGAAATTGTTATATCTGCTTGTACATAGGGCGAAAAAAAGATAATAAAATACATAAGAAATAAATTCGCCCTAACGTCTAAACATATAAATTAACGTTATTTCAATGGCCAGCCATCCGTTCGTGTTAACAGCTAGGTGTCCGTAAATTTGCCAACTTTGAAGGACTGGCATCTAGATCGGAAATCTAAGAGGGCGCCCTTGTAAGTTTACGTATTCCTATAGAAAAAGTGTGTGGAAACGTTAAGGCGAAACTTATATTTCTCCCGAATTTTTTTTCCCCCTTAAGGTCGACTTTTCAACAACAACTTTCCCCGTAAGTGCCGAATTAGAGAAATATATATATATATATATATATATATATATATATATATCTATATATATATATATATATATATATATATATATATATATATATATATATATATATAACGCTAATTCCCACCTTAAGGGGAAATTGTTATATTTGCTTGTACATAGGGCGAAAAAAGGATAATAAAATACATAAGAAATAAATTCGCCCTAACGTCTAAACATATAATTAACGTTATTTCAATGGCCAGCCATCCGTTCGTGTTAACAGCTAGGTGTCCGTAAATTTGACAACTTTGAAGTAATGGCATCTAGTTTGTAAATCTAAGAGGGCGCCCTTGTAAGTTTACGTATTCCTATAGGAAAAGTGTGTGGAAACGTTAAGGCGAAACTTATATTTCACCCGAAAATTTTTTTCCCCTTAAGGTCGACTTTTCAACAACAACTTTCCCCCTAAGTGCCGAATTAGAGAAATATATATATATATATATATATATATATATATATATAATAACAACTCGTCACCTTTCAGGGGGTGACTCAAAGCTTGGCCTATTTTTACATTATAACATTCTCTGCGAAACTCACTGATTTCTTTCAATCACGTCGTTCGATGGGTAAGAACATCTAACATCTCTTCAGACACAACTTTAGCCATAAAATCACTCCTAGTCAGAATTATTCGTAAAAATGTTACGTCGGGAGAAGCAGGGCAGGCCATATTCACAGAGCAGATAATAAACAATTGTAGCCTGCATAGCCATCTATGCAGTCTCGAAAGCGAAAACACGCGGTGCAAAGTAAAGCGAAGCAAAAGATCGTACAGTCGCTGTGCGGATAGATACGGGCACAGGCGTTCGAAACATTACGTACATATACTAGTGTGTAGTATATATACAGAATATATGTACGTAATGTTTCCAACGCCTGTGGATACGGGTAGCTCCTCATTCGACAAATCCTATGTAACATGCGTTGTGATTGGCTAATAGTTGAGTCAACCGTTCGAACTTTTTAAATTGCAAAGAGTTGAAGCTGAATTAGTAAAACTTGATCTATTGGGCCATCATGCAGAAGATACACATGCTTTTCCGTTTTTACCACTTCTGTACGGTATAAATGGTATTCAGAAAGATAAAACGGAAAGATAGCACACTAAAGGTGTGCTTAACTATTAGCAAATGACAACGTACGTTACATAGGATTACATAGGATCGATACAGTCAACAAAGCGTGTCAAACGTCACAATCAGTACGTCAATTTTTGATGCAGCACGCCCATAGAAAATTCCCTTGCAAATGCGCGTGAACCTGTTTAATATTTCAAGCACGCCCACGCTAAGATATGCAGCTCAAATTCAACGCACAAACTGCCTACACTGAACCTGTACATGACAGCTCTGTACAAAAATCGTAAACAGCGCCCGCTGGACTTATTAGGTTACTTCTGATTTTAGGCTTGAGCTGGAAACGCTGAATTTGTCGTAATGGTATCTCTTGAAAGGAAAAATCTGTGGTAAAGATTTATAGCTCTCAAATAAGGTCAAGTCCGCCAAAACTTTTTCAGGTACAGATTCACATTCTTTTGTCTTGTTTTTTAAAAACGAAAACTTTCTTAGAGTGGCCTTGTTAGGTTGTGCCATCATACGATCTTTTGCTTCGCTTTACTTTGCACCGCCTATTGCATCACCCCAAATATCTTTGGGACTGTGGGGTGGCATAAATTCATCATTGGTGGCTACACTTCCATTGACATATTGGGCAAATTCAAACTGTACCTTAAATGTACAGCAGCCATTCTGGTTATGTACATGAGGGGTAGTCCAAGTCGTCCACAAACCAACTCTGCAGCAAACCAAGTTGTACCCAGTCGATCCAAGTCGTTCAACATCCAAGTCGTCCCCACTCCCCTTGCAACATAAAAAAAAAATCATAACACAAGTGTATTTGGACGACTCTCGAAATATAAAACAAAACAGAGAGAGAGAGAGAGAAAAAGATGGAGATCAGAAAAACAAACCAGAGTACCAGGGACAGCATAAAAAAGCCTTGAAAAAGCTATATAATTCTGTAAACGTTGCGAGGGGATTCTTGAGGCCAACTTGGCTTCGTGTTGAGTTTGACAGAATGGGGACGACTATATATATATATATATATGTATATGTATATGTATATGTATATGTATATGTATATGTATATGTATATGTATATATATATATATATATATATATATATATATATATATATATATATATATATATAGATATATATATTCATATATATATGAAGCGAGTTGCTTCATATGGGGTTTGAACAAAGGCCAAACCATCTTGGCTTCATGGCTCAGTGGTTAGAGCGTCCGCACTAGCAAGCGGGAGGTCCCGAGTTCGAATCCCGGTGGAGTCAACATTGCTTTTTCACCTCGCCCAGATTTTTCAGCTTTACCGACTCAACTTACATACATCGCAGTTGCCGCCAGTGTTTATTCACCGTCAACTTTGTGCTGTCACACGTTTCTGCATCTCTTCGGAGATCCGCTGGCGGGTTGACAATTGTGTTCGGCTGAATTGCATCAATTCTGATCTCTGGTAGGGCTTGCATCAAAGGAGAACTAGTGCTGTTCCCAAAATAGGTGCCTGCTCAGGAGGTGAATTGCGAGTTGCTTCATATGGGGTTTGAACAAAGGCCAAACCATCTTGGCTTCATGGCTCAGTGGTTAGAGCGTCCGCACTAGCAAGCGGGAGGTCCCGAGTTCGAATCCCGGTGGAGTCAACATTGCTTTTTCACCTCGCCCAGATTTTTCAGCTTTACCGACTCAACTAAAAATATATATATATATTATATATATATATATATATATATATATACTATATATAGGTCGAA
>JAIZAY010000185.1:0-86451 GCA_029531755.1 Holothuria leucospilota | reverse complement strand
ACTTTCAACCTTCCACATCATGCTACAAATTAAACTGAATGCAGTGGGGTACCCAGGATTTCTCTTAAGGGGGAGGGGGCATGCAGAATGTTGTGTGACCGCTGGACTGGGGGAGGGGTCTAAGGGGAAATAATTTGAAATAGTTTGAAATAATTTGAAAATTCGGTGTCCTTACATGCAATCTGGTGCCAAATATGTTACCTTTTGAAGAAAAATTTGTGTTAAAAACTTAACGTATTTTAAGGAACTAAAAAAATTAGGCATCAGTGAAGGGGGCATGGCCCAGTGGAGTGTCCTAATCCCCTTTGAAAAATCTGAAAAATTTTGAAAAATTCGGTGTCCTAGCTTACATGTAATCTGGTGCCAAATATGCTACCTTTTGAAGTAAGTTTGTGTTAAAAAACTTACATATTTTTAGGAACTTAAAAAAAAAAAATCGGAATCAGTGAGGGTGGGCATGGCCGAATGGCCCTCCCCTCTGCGTACACCACAGATTGAATGATCCCATATTGATGCGAGGCCCCTACAGATGTTTTGAGATGTATGTCTGTTTTCGAAAAGTGTTGTGATAATGGTTCCATGTAGCCCGGGCCTATAATTACCTTTTTAATGGTTATGAGAAGGAGCTATAGTGCAAACCGTAACACATGCGCGCGAAGCGCGCCCAAATTTTGTCATTAAATAAAATTTCCCTGATGAAATCTACATTCAGAATCTGCATCGAGACACTTAACAATTACCCAACAAACCTACATGCCACTCAAAAAGCCAGTCAAATAGAGCCACGACACTACTCTTTTACGCAAATGTGGGGGGACTTTGTCCCACTGTCCCCCCAGGATTGACGCCCATGCTTCAAATCCCCTCACCAACCATTAGACGGCATCGGGGCTGTTGGGGCTTCGGATCTCCCCCTCCCCTCCCGGCGGGCAAATCCTGGAGCCACCTTTCGAATAACATCTACAGTAAAACCCCGTTTATCCGAACACATCGGGACCGAATGTTGTTCGGATAACGAAAAAGTTCGGATAAACGAGGTTCCAAGTTTTTGCCTTAAGTACGGTACACTGGGTCCATATAAGATAGTGTGTCAACTTATTTCCAAAATAATTCCGAAAAGGATTAAAATTGCAGACAAAATCCCCCAAAATATTTCGTTACTATTTTTTGTGACCGATGATATGACAAATAAATTTTAAGACGTCTAAAACAGAGAGATTTTATTCCAAAAATATGAGCCTAGTTCGCTCGTCTGAATGACCAATGCTTTCTACACACTAAATAAATGTGTGTGCTGAAGAAAAGCTGTAACGATCTGGAGGGGTATCTAGAGTATAAATTCTGCAAAAATTTCAAAAAATGTTAGAGACACATGTGTAGGAGACTCTCAAACAGCAGTTCGCAATGTTTTTGTAAGGTCTACTTTCATTATTTTTAGGTATGAAGCTCATTACGTTACTAACTTTTCAGATTTAGTGAAACTAAGACTTACGCTAGCCTAACGTATTTTTGTATGAGAGGATATTGAGCCTATACCGACTCATGGCTCCTAACAAGAATTTCAAAGCAAATACGTACGATACCGGTATTTCTTCCAAATTTGACAAAGAGATAACAGATTGTTTTCTATGTCCACATGTCGGCTGTTTTAGCCATCATGACATCTTTCCGTTACTTTTAAAGTCCCGAGAAAAATTAGTGCATTTCCGCAAAAATTTACGTTGAATTTTGCCTTGTAAAGCACTTAAAACGTGGTGTATACTACTGCAATTGTGTTGACTATTATTGTTGTTAAATCTGACGGCTAGTTCGGATAAACGGGGTTTCGGATAAACGGGGTTCGGATAAACGGGGTTTTACTGTATACGTACTACGAGGAACAAGAAAGCTTCGTTCTCAGCCGGCTGAATTTTGTTTAGCCCCGTGCTTATGTTTTCGTGTGTGCATTGACCTTTCAAGTTCAAAACAAACTTGTTCCGTATTCTCTGACGTTCCGTGTCCGTTCGGCTTTAGGTATGCGTACATCTTGTTCGTCATAGAGCTACAGACTAAGGTTTAGACGTACGTTAGTAATGAGTACAGTGTACCGAATACTAGACTAGTACTATAGGTCGCTTGATTGAATAATTGAAGCGTCCTTCTCTGACTCGACTTCGCATCGTACCGTCACGGCCTAGCTGCTGTGACTGTGAGCGTTGAACTTGAAGAGTTCCTGAGAATATTTGGAATCATTTCCCCGAGGAACCTTTTCTTTCACAGTGGAAGCTTGCTTTGCTAACTTGTTGTAGCCTTCATTCGCCAAAGTGTGATATTAGACGAATAATTAAGAAAGAAGCAAATCTGATGAACAACGTAAGGTTGTGCTGACACTAACATTGGCTAGCTGTCACTTGTGACTCAATGTGACTTGTAGTCCTGCTAATGAGTGAATGTGCTATTTCCTAATCCTAACCAACTGACCAAGGTTTGGCAAAGTGCTGCTAGGCTTCTGTATTGTACTGTAAATATTTGTGATCGTGGCCCATGTATGATACTCGTCAAATGGGGCCAAGCTACAGAACACAGTAACAGTCAAGGGCTCAAGGCATTGGTAATTTAAAGTCGAAGGCTACACAGACTGTGGAAAATCATGTCAAGTTATACTGTAGGAACCATTTTTTCAGACTCTGCCAATTTGGATATGGATAGACATAAGACTGGCCGAAGTTTAGGCTTCTCAGTTGGGTTACGTATGTCGTTACAACAGTGTTTACAACATAAACTACTGTAGGCCACCTGCAACTATTGTACAGTAAAATACCTAAGGCCCACATTTGGCTGAGATCAAGGCTTAAAAAACATTTTGTGGATTTTCAACATCATTTGGCCCCTTTTGGAATGCTGAAAATTTTGAAAATATCAGCTCAAAAACTCACTCCCTTTCCATACAAGATTAATTTGACATTTTAAACAAGAAGTAAGGAGTAAAAAGTTGGTGCACACTAGGCCTTGCCTGCTTTATGTTGACAAACTTTAAAAGAAATGTGGTACATTAGAAAAGTACATCATTAAAGAAAAAAAAACAAAACAGTTGCAAGGTATTAAGTATTCGCAGAGCGTTGAACTTGTGTTAGCCTTATTCAGGAGTCATGGAGAAAAACGCGACCTTGAAGAGAAGGAATCCTCAGTGGGTGTGTCAGTTGGCAGTGCTGGTGCTTGCAACTATTGCAAAAACAGGTGTGTTGATCAGCTCATGTATGGTACCTAAAAGCAGTGTCTGCATTAGCTGGTATAGCATAGCAAAATGCTCCTCAAATGAGTGTGATTGCTGTGCAATTCTGGAATAAATAGCAGTTTTTGTACACAAAACCTTTATGCAGGATTCTATTTGGCCAGATCGAATGACACCAGAAATTGCTATATAAAGCCATAGCCTGCACTGGATTTCAGTTGTTCCTGGCAAATTAATTGACACATAACTGTGTGTGAGTCTAAAGGGAATGCAGTCACCCAAATCAGAGTTAGTATGCCCTGCTAGTCTAGTTCATGAATGGCCTATTTTGATCATGTGACAATGTTTTTGTTAGTGAATTGTGAAATTCAAGGAGAATTTCTCCTTGCTTTATATATTGTTTGTAATAGTTATGTTCAAAATGTCTTCAGAGGTGCTTTTATTGCAATAAGAGGAAATTTGCAATCTGAGTTTGCTGGTTTTTCAAAGCAAACTTTGGGGCGACTGCCTAATGCCTTTAAAGGCAGTAGGCAGTCACCCCAAATTTTGCTCTGAAAAATCTGCAAATTCTTGCAAATCTCCTCTTATTGCATTACAGTACATGCAAGCACCTCTGAAGACATTTTGAACATAACTGTTACAAACAGTTGGTAAAGCAAGGAGAAATTCTCCATGAATTTCACAATTCACAAAAAAAAAAAAAAAAATTGTTACATGATCAAAATAGGCCATTCATGAACTAGAGTGACGGGGCATAATAATTCTGGTTGGGTTGACTGCCTATTGCCTTTAATTATACAGTAGGTATAGACACTCATGACCTTGGTAGTCGTCACTGTCAAGCGGGGGTGGAGGTATAATATCTACTGTACTGTATATGCTGCACTTTACTTGATTGAATGCCATTCAAAGTACTGTTACCAACTGTATTTAAAGCTATACTGTGTTAGGGCAATCCCCAAATATGATTTTTTTCTTGAGGGGGATGGCTTATCCCTTTAATGGCCATTAGGGTCTTTGGACTACAGTAGCAGCCTACAGTGCAAGCAGCTGTTCAGGTTGCTCTTGTAAGTACAGTAGTGTAGATCTTGGCGGGAAAAGTATACTTTAGGTACAGTAACACAGGAGCCTTGTTCGTGGGAAATTTTAGTAACTTGCAGGAAATTACCAGGTCATTCACCTGTCATTCACCTGTGTACCACCTGACTAAGTAGATGGCTGACAGGGAAGGGAGTCAGAGACTTGTGTAATCCCCCATTAGTTGCCAGTTGTTGAGCAAAGAAAAAAAAAACAGCAAAAAGGTGATGAGAGAGGAAGAAAGAAAGGTGGAAAGAGGAAAGGAAAATATGACAAGAAATGAGATGCATCCAGCAACAAAACATCATGCAAACGATGAGTATAGTACTGTACACTGGCAATCACTGTAGAACTGTGGGCCATCAAAATCACGTCAGTTGGTCCTTCTTTTTCCAAAAAGAAAGCTTCAGCTCAGCTCAGACTCCCCGCTCTGCCTAAACCATGACGGGAACTCAGACTTCGTCAGTTTTAAGTAAACATTCTTTCTGACCCTACTTGTAGATAAAATATAATGTATGAAACTGACTTGAATGTACAGCATAATGGAATAAAAATTATCATTGCCAGTTTCAGAGACTGCCCTTCTAGAAATTTTAAAGATGGAATTCTAGTCTAAAAATGAAAGGTGCACTGTGTGTTCCCAACTTAAATTACAGTGTCAATCTTGAAAAGAATG
Source organism: Holothuria leucospilota (assembly GCA_029531755.1). NCBI lineage: Eukaryota > Metazoa > Echinodermata > Holothuroidea > Aspidochirotida > Holothuriidae > Holothuria > Holothuria leucospilota. Next base: position 81,487 of record JAIZAY010000185.1, on the reverse strand, counting down.
TACTACAGCTGCACATCTGTCCTGTACCATATGTACAGTACAGTACTGTAGAAAGCTTTTTAACTACAAGTAGTGGACATACAACATGTACAGTACTGTAAGCCTGAAGTTGAATCATGAAGATAATGTAAAATCAACTAGGACATGAAAATGACCAGTATTGATCACATGAAGATAAAAATTAATGTTTTCTGTGCAACTGGCAACATTACTGTGTATACATGGCAATGCATATAAACCCCAAGTACCCTCTGTTACACATGTACTGCATGCACTCTAGCTGCACAGGGAGTACAGTATGATACAGTCACAGTGAGTCACTAATGTTACATACCTGTAGTTCTGTACAGTACTTGAACTGTAATACCATACTACATGTACACACTATGGCATTTGTTGCACTCTGTACTGCACATATACAATATTGTACAGTACAGTATTGCACAGCAAGTAACACTACAGTACTGCAAAGATGGTTTACACTGTAGTAGTGCTGAGCTCAGTACAATAACTGAAGGGTGTACTGTATGCATACCAAAGTGCAAGTAAACATGCACCACTGTAGAGTATTTTAAATGAGTATGCAGAACTGTACAACACATGAATGGTAGTGACGGTTGCACTGTACTGAACACTGGCAGACTTTATAAAGGGAAAATGAAGACACCCCAATCAGAGTTACTACAGTATGCCCTGTCACTCTAGTTCATGAATGGCCTATTTTGATCATGTAACAAAGTGTTTGTTAGTGAACTCTGAATTCAAGGAGAATTTCTCCTTGCTTTACCTATTGTTTGTAATAGTTATATTCAAAACGTCTTCAGAGGTGCTTGTAATGCAATAAGAGGAAATTCGCAATCTGAGTTTGCTGATTTTTCAAAGCAGATTTTGGGGTGACTGCCTATTGCCTTTAATTGTGTTGTATTAAGATGAATAATGTGTTCAGTACAGTACAGTAGGTGGTACAGTATGTGCCATACATGTATTTGTGATGAATTTGCTTCATACTGAACTAGATACAGTACTGAACTGCACTTGACTGTGCCCAGATTTGGGAATGTAACCTGTAGTGTACAGTATACAGTACCTGCATATAATTAATTTTACTGACAGCAAAAAGGTATAAAAAAAAATTGCACAAAGTACTGTACGCAGCTACAAAATATTGTATGTCAATGTGTTACACCCATTGTGTATGTTAATGTTCGCCCATTTTCCATAGGACTACATAGAAATATTTTTTTCAAAACTGAGGTAGCAAGATCAGAATTTTTAGGCTACTGTATCTCTGTACATCTAAGGATTAGCCCAGAACATAATAAAACAAATGAGTTCTAATAAACAAAACAATAATAATTCTGTGTTGGATATTCCCCACATACAGTACTCTGCACGTACCTGTACAATTACAGTACTGTACATTTACAGTTACCAGCATTATTCCATGGTGCATAGTGACATGAAGTACAGCACTGTAGACTGCAGAGTAATGTAGTGTATGGTATGTGTGTGCTAGAGACGTACTGTATTGTGTGTACAACCATTCCTATGTGTTTATGGACATGTACAGTACACTGCAGCGTACTGTATTTTTATTTACAGTACAGTACTACATATTATGAGTCCATGTGGTTATGTGTGTATCTTTCTATATTCAGTTTTGTTCCTGTTTCTCCAAAGGTTCTGCTTTGGTTTGTGATGAAGTTGTTTATGTTAAATACGGCAAAAGAGCGGTCATTCCATGCACCTGTGAACCTGGCTTTGATATTGTCTCATGGTATAAGGATGAAGACTTCACAAGTAATCAACCACCTTTTATATATTTGGATGCCTCTGGAAAAAATGGACCAGGGTATGACTCCCATCAATATGATTTGGATCAGAATGGATCACTCATCATTTACAATGTTTCATTGAGTGATGATGACTGCTTCATGGTGACAGCAGTCAAATTTAACTCTGAAAGACGGTCAGTCCAGAGGGAGGTGCATGTGACAGTAATATCAGGTGAGTCTGACAAAAATTGAATCTTCATGATGTAATGAGGCTCAATTTTTGTTTTCGATGAAATAGAAAACTATGCATTCATACGTGTGTATGCATTTGTATGTTTGTGACACTTAGCTTGTGCACACAATATCTCAAGAACAGAAACTTCTATGGAACTCAAATGTGGTGTGTAGGTACCCCATGTAAAGAAGGAGAACCCTATTGTTTTTGGTGGAGGTCAAAGGTCATTTCAGGTCACCAGAGGTCAACAATGAAAACATCGTGCATGCGATATCTCAAGAAGGGAAACTTATATGAAGCTCAAACTTGGTGTGTAGGCATCCCACATAGGCTAAAAGAACCCTGTCACTTTTGGTGGAGGTCAAAGTTCATGTGGGGTCACCAGGGGTTCAAACTCTGAAAACCATGTGCACACAATATCTCAAGTAGGAAGCTTAGATAGATTTCATATTTGGTACTGTGTGTGGATGCCCTATGGTGAGAAGAAGAAACCTGTAGTTTTTGTGGAGGTCAGAGGTCATTTGGGGTGACCTGGCCGTGAAATGCTGAAAACTTTATAACAAGATATTTGAAGGTAGGAAGCTTGGATAGATTTCATACAGTACTTATATGTGAATGCCTAGTGGGGAGAAGAAAAATCAGATTGTCTTTGGTGGATGTCAAAGGTCATCTGGGGTCATTTGGTGTCAAACTCTGAAAACCTTAACCCAATTTCTCAAGGTGCTGTAGGAAGCTTCGATAGATTTCATACTTAGTAAAAATTATCGTTATCACAATAATTTCTTTTTATCGCGATATGATAACAAGAATTAAAAAATGACGATAATTTCTTGTAAAAAAAAATGTGGAATAATTTGCCTTGTATCTTCTTGCAGTCTCCAAAATGTTTTTATGGAAGACATTAGAACTTTTTTTACATTGAAAATTTGATGCAAGTTCATCATTTCTCTCCAAAGTTTTCCATCGAGGAGAGAGCAAAATGAATTTGCAGTCATTAATTGAATGTTACTATCTGTAACGCAAACACTGATACTTAATTAAGCCATGTCCATGTTCTGTACAGTAGTTTAAGTGAAACATGATGAGAGCACAGTAAAGGGCATGTGTAGGTCCCAAGGCTATGTCCTTGCTCTGTAGAGACGTTTACGTACATCAAACCCCCCCCCCCCCCCAGCCTGAGTTTGCAGAACGACAAACTGGGGAAACGACTCGTGATTAAACTTAACCTTGAATATTCTAACATGCATGAGCAGTGAACTTCAAGGGGATTGTCTTTATGAAAATTATCTTGAATACCGAATTATCACAATAAATTTTGTTTTGTTATCGCGATGGTAACAAAGTCAATATGGCCCAACACTATAACATTTGACCAGTGACTGAAAAAATGGGACATCATGGCATTATTTTGGAATAGAACATACTGTATACATGTACAGTAGTATCATTGAAACCTCCATGCATAATCACATTCTGGTTTTTTCAATGAGCCTGTTGTATGTGGAAACTGATTGCAGAAGGTTCAAGTACTATAAAGCTGGAAAATGTACTGTACTGTATGGGTACAGTGTCTCAGGTGATACTTGTAAATAGTCCTTATACAGTAGGCCTACAGTATGCAAAGTGATAGGAAAATTGTCCTGTTCTGTAGAACTTTACAGTATGTTTAAGTACACTACTGTAATGGTACTGTATATACTGTAATGTACCTTACTGTACCTCACTGTTCATGTGTCACAAACCAACCTTATTTTTCTCCAACTATACTGTACAGGTCCTCATGACCCAGTGTATCCAGTAGTGAATGATTTCATCTACCAACAACATGTTTATATGGATGTCAACAGAAAGGGGCCATTAACATGTTCCTTGTACCATGTTCACCCAGTGGTGAATCTTACTTGGAATGTTCTTGACCCAAGTCACAAGGACAAAATTGAATTCTTTGATGTTGCAATCAGAAATACCTTGAATGCTGATGGCACTTTCAACATGTTCCTTGACTCCAATTACATTGTGGAAGATTTGTCCCTCAGAAGAATTGCAATCCAGTGTGAAGTGACAGATGAGATTAGTGAATATTTTGCAGAAACAACAAAAGTAGATCTCCTTTTCCCCCCTGGTAAGTATGCTGCATGAGGGTGGAAAATTTGTACTGTATAGTATATTCATGTTTGTTTGTCTGTGTCTGTCTGCCTGTTTGCCTATCTGTCTGTCTGTCTGTTTCTCTGTCTGTCTCTCTGTGTGTCTTTCAGGAATGGTTTAATGAGTGCTACTTGCAGCTTTTTTAACAGTTTCTTGTCAAAGTTGGTGAGGACATACTGTAAGGCATCAGGAGTTGATTAACTATGATAGCAAGAACTAAGTTTAAGGCCATTTTTGGTCCTGAAGCAGTCAAGTAGTGGGATCAGTCAATGTGGCTGGTCGGTGACTTGTCACTTCCGCACGACAACAATGTGTTGTAGTGAAAACAATTTATTGCACGAACTGCAGAGCATAAAGTGTTCCCATATGGTCATACTGTAGTCAGTTGTTGTTTTCACTCCAAAGTTTCTATGGAAACCAGATGTTCGACTGACTCCATACGTACCTGCAACTCCTGGGGGTTGTGTCTGAAGCTTCACAAATTTAGCCATAGTGTTGTGCAGATGACAGGTCATAAAAGGTAGAAAGAAGCAGGTCAAAGTTCATTTGGGGTCATAGAGAGTGCAAGTAGTGAAATCACATAGTCAGTCACAAATTTTCTATTGAATGGGTAATATGTTAGCATCTTTCCTAGAATTGCCAGGTAAGTTGTGTGGGTGTTGCACAGCAGTCTTTGGCTGTAGTGTGTGTTCATAGTAATTGTAATAGCCTTGCCAACACAGTCTCTGTGTAAGTGCATGTGTGTATGTGTCTTTGAGGTGCTACCAGGTACTGTATAGCACATTAGCCTTAAGGCCCAGTCACATATCTATGGGCAGGCACTGCGTGCAACTTGTGGGTGCCAATTTTTGCTGCCCGCAGATGGCACAGACCTGGCAGGATCTCGCCCGGATCTTGCCGGACTTGCCTGCAGGTGCACACGGAAGTCAGAGTTGCCTGCAGCCAAGTTTTGAACATGCTCAAAACTTGGTGCGGGTAAGATGTGTGAAGAGAAGGTGAAGAAGATGGTGGGCAAGGGAGAGGGGGATGGTTGTGTCCCGAGAGACGCAGATGATTGGGATTGTACAATCAGCTCATGGTGGAGATACGGCGGGAGGATGAGGCGTCATTTATGAATTTCACGCAGATGCCCCCAGAAATGTTTGACAAACTTTTGAGTGTGGGGCAGGTCTGTGGGGACCCCGCGTAACCAAGCAAACCTCATCGTTCTGAAAGCCCTTGGAGTCTGGACTGAAACTGGCACTTACACTGAGACATTTGGCATCCAGTGCAAACTACTACAGCATGTTCAGGCGATTCGGGTTTGTGGCCGGCTCTCCGAAGATACCAAAGAGCTCTCTCGGCCCTTGTCGCCCTTGGTGCGCTTCTTGGATGACTCCGAAGTTGACCGACATAGCATCTTGACACTATGAAATATGGTTTAGAAGTGATGACCTTTCCACCTGACCTGCATTTATATGCCCGTTAGTGGCACGTGCAACCCTCGCGCCTTGCAGGCAACTCTAATGCAGGTGTCACGTAGCTGGCATGCAGTGCCAGTATGTGGCCCGGAGCTACTACGGACCAGTCTGTAAGCTCTCATGCGCCTGGCACGCATGTCACACGGAGCAAACTCCAGACCCATGCAAGTACCACGCATCCAGCAAGCAAGTTCCACCCAAACCTTGACCTGCCCACAGAAATTTTGCTGCGAGCATCAAAGTCCATGCACGCAACAAGCCCGTGTGGCCTGCCGGCAATAATGTGACTGGGCCTTTAGGCTCAGGCAACAGCTTTATTTTTGACCCTCCTACTGTACTGTACATTAAGGTCAAGCTGCATACATACTGTACTATACTGTAGGTACAATACATCAGCTGGCTAGAATGGTAATTGCCTTCTCACACACCACTGAGTGTAAAAAACTGCTGTATGCTGCGGCATTTTAACTGCTAGTGTACATAATGTTACTGAAATATCAATGTTGTAGAGCCATTGGTCAACTGAAGGGATACTGTAGCTATTGTCGATGAGGGATAAATTAACTCCAGCAAGTTTTGTAGCAGTGTTGAACAATATCAATCCAAATATGCCCCAATGATCCCGGCATGATATCATAGAAGTACATGTATAGTACAGTAAACTCTCATCATGCGCAAAAGCACTCTTTTTTGTGTAAAAGAAAATGCTCACCATATAAAATATAAAGCAGCAATGTCTGGCTGGTTTGCTACATATGTAAATATTGATCTAAAAGCTACAGTAGCTGTTACGTGGCCTGCCTGACGATGAGAAGATTTGCCTGCTGAAATAGCTGTTATTTGGAGGTCAACAGTTAGCTTAGGGGTGATCGCAGCATTTACTTGTTGGTTGTAGTATTAAAACCGTTTGTGTACTGGAGGTCTGTGAATAGGATGTCATTTTTCTCTGTTCATATACTACTGTGTGGTAACAACAGTCAAGTTGCAAGTGATTTAATACCTTCCCCAGGTGTGGTTGTGGTGTAACATTTATCCTAGATGGCACTGTATTCCAAAACTATGATGTAGTACTGTATATCCAAGTAATTTGAACTTGACATTAAACCTGTATTTCAGATATTTGTTACATGTGCAAAAATGTAGTTTACATGGGCTAAATAACCTCTTGTATAGTCTTTTTCATTCCAGTGTTCCCTACAGTAAATGGCTTCACGAATCAACAGCATGTTTACCTGGACACAGATAGAAAAGGAAGGTTGAATTGTTCAAAGAGAAATGTCATCCCAAGTGCTCATCTTAGTTGGGAAGTGGTTGACCCTGTCTTAAAACAAAAAATAACATTTCAAAGTGAAACCAACAGGTCACGTAATATGGATGGAACGGTTGACATCTTCCTAACTTCAGAATTTAGTGTTGAGGATGATAGACTGGAGAGAATAACTATCCAATGCAGAGTGTTAGGAGTGGCTGAAGATGATTATCCTAATGTTACAACAGTTGACTTGCTCTTTCCAGATGGTATGTTTACTAATGTGATACTGGCAGTGTTTCTAATGCCTTGGCAATTTGGTTGAAATGTAGTATGCTTTTAAAATCAAGTGGATATTAAGAATTTTGGTATTATGGTTCAATCCATTGTTTTTGATTGATCCATGGCTGGAGAGGTCATGAAAATGTTTCAAAAGTCAATCTAGTCACAATACTCTACATACTGTTGGGTCTCGTTGTTGAGTGTGACATGTGCAAGTCCACTCTTTAGGCAAAAGGTTGCACAGTACCTTTGTGTGGTAAAAATACTGCACCTGTATCTGCCATGTGCTGTTAAGCAACCTAGTACTGCAGTACATCATTTTTTAAAAACTGAACAAACATTGACCTGGGAGATCTGTCCCTGTATGCATTTCTAGACTCTTCAAAAGTACAGTACAAAGCAGATTTATGCTGCTGGAAAGAACATATAATGTGAAAGACAGGGTAGAAAAATATGCATGAGGAATAGTACTTTAATAGTTTGTTTCACAGGAAGAAATTTAAAGTGTTTTGAGAATGAAGCAATGCGTATGGGGTTGTTACTAAATTCTGTACAGTACAGTACCTGCATATGTTTTAGGGCCAAAGCAATTATCTTTGGTTCTATACAACACTGAAGGTAATAAAACAAAACCTTTTTGATGCTCCTTTTGGTTTACTGTGTAGTCTCTCGAGGTCATTTAATTCCTTTTTGGCATATCACACTGTGTATTATAGTGTTTCAATTAATTTATTACTACTGTAGCACCTCTGGTAGGAATTTTTTTTCTAGTGCAGTTCAGTACATGTTAATACTGTATTTGCAAACCCATACTGTATATTTATGCCCAACCACTGTATCTGCTGTAAGGCAAGCACTGACAAATGGAAAGTAAGGTTCTTCATTTCTTAAGAAATTAGCAGGATGTTGGGAGTTGGTACAGGGTACAGTATGAGGTTATCAAAATTGTGTACTGTACCTTGAACAGTAAAGGACAATTTGGGAAGACTGAGTTAGCCTTAATTTCCAGTCAGCAATCATTATCTGTGGAAAGACATGTCTGAAGAGCTACAGTACATTACCTGTTGATAACTAGACTTGGACTTGGGTGGTACTGTAGTTTCAATCTTTCCTCAAAACAACCCAATCAATAGCTTGCTGATGATGATGACCATTACCAGTCATTACCATATTCTTTCCTTTTAAAATGATACATCATGTTATAAAATATAAAATTGGTTCTAAAATGTCTCTTAAAAGAAAGACCACTTCTCATTACCCCATGACAAAATATCTTCAATAAGTTTTCTGCCTTTGATTGGAATTGCTTAGGTATAATTCACCAATTTGTGCAGAGCTTTTCCTGCTGTTTTAAGTGTTCAAAAAAATTAATGTTACTATATTACTAGTAAACAGGTCCACCTTGTAGTAAACAGATAACTGACTTACACAAAAGCACTAAATTGCTTAGTTAATCTCATACAGTACAATTCTTCTCTTTACATGGGATGAATGTAACCTCTTGTAAAGTCTCTTTCTTTCCAGTCTTCCCTACAGTGAATGGTCTCACATACCAACAGCATGTCTACCTCGACACATACAGAACAGGACAGTTAAATTGTTCAAAGAGAAATGTCAGTCCAAGTGCTCATCTGAGGTGGGAAGTGGTTGACCCTGTCTTAAAACCAAAAATAACATTTCAAAGTGAAACAAACAGATTAAGTAATATGGATGGAACGGTTGACATCTTCCTAACTTCAGAATTTAGTGTTGAGGATGATAGACTGGAGAGAATAACTATCCAATGCAGAGTGTTAGGAGTGGCTGAAGATGATTATCCTAATGTTACAACAGTTGACTTGCTCTTTCCAGATGGTATGTTAACCAAAATCTTTGTAATTGCTTGGAGGTTCAAAAGGTGCCTTTTAAACCAGCTGGGTATACCAATATTCTATGTTTTTTCTTGATCCATTGCTGAAGGGATTAAAAGAATGTTTCTGTAGTCAGTCTAGGCACAGTTTGTTTGAGCAATACCAGTTCATTCAACTGAAACAGTTGCCTGGGGACCAAAGAAGGTTTTACTGTATGTACAGTACATGTATCTTACCTATATGTGTGAAGAATACAGTATCTGTTATGTGCTTTTGAGCTACTCAGTTCTGCATTGCATTATAAAGAAACTGAATAAATAGTAACCTTGGAGACATGACTATGCATGCATTTTTTTTTAAAGCACTGTACACTGCAATTTTTGGCTGCTGGAAAGAGATTTCCTTAACCCTGTCAACATTGAATTAATTCTCTGTGCAGTGTGCATCTTTTGCTATACCTGAATTAATTTTCAAAGTCTTCCTTATTTCAAAAGTGTACTCTCAATGTCAAGTTACTCTTGACAAAAATTTGTTTTATGAAGAAATTATGAATGTTAAACTTAAAGAGCTTGAACTCTTCTTTCAAATGAAACCCAGTTTGGGACATTAACTGTAATGCACAAGGAACAAAATACAGTACTGCCACAAAGATCAGCATGCACTGAGTTGATTGTCAACTCAATGCTGTTTGATCAACTAGTTGAACCTTTAGAATTTTCAACTGGATTCACCTTAGTTAGCCCCTCCCACTGGTGGGACTTCCTTTTGAAGTCAGGTATATTGTTCAGAAATCATCCACATATTCTCCCTATTTCTCACCACAAGGCTATTAACAAACAACAGTCCAGTATCAAGCACAAGTTAACTGATCAAAACATGTAACAAGATTAACTTCTGTGCTAGGGAGGAAGTACTACCACTAAGTACATTCATTAAACAATCCCCTTAATGATACAAAAGAAATTCTTCTGGAGGACACAAAGAGGATTAGGGACATGATGAATGGGTGAACTAGTTGAGGATTAGGGCCATCCTGGACTGACATGACTGACTTGTTACCATGGTTCTATTGAAGTTCACAATGAAAAAACTAGTTGATCAACAGCTGTGGGTCAACTAACTTTAAATTCATGCTCATGAGTTGAAAACGTGCCGACTTTCTGGTGGTACTGTACATTTACAAAATTATGCAAATTTATTCAAATTTTGGTATTAAACTTTTACCACAATTTTCATGTTTAGTCTTTCATTGATAACTGTTTTTGTGTACACATTATTGATTCTCCTTCTACCAAAGAAAGGAAACCAACTAATTCTCTATATAACTTGAATATCTTCATTTAATGGGTTTTCAGAAATGTTTAATCCATTTCATCTATTAGTATCATTTTCCTAACCCCTACTTCTGTTTACAGTACAACACTAACAGTACTAGCTAGAGCTGTGGGTAACGGTGAGCACTTTCTGAAAGCCCAGTAGCTTACTTCTTTAGGACCAAGCTACACTGTAATACCAGTGTCACTTTTGATAACCTTAGTTAGGCCTTACTCTACCCATAGTAAATAAATTGCAGGCTTGTTGTCCAAACCAAAAGGCAAATATGCCCCAAAATTCCTTCTTAAATTTGTCTCTGTGACCATGGAGAGCTGTCTTTAGGTATGTGATTGGTGACTTGGAAATTTTCACTAAATTAATACACAATCTTCAGTAGCCATTTTCAATCGAAACTATCTCTGAAATATTTAATGCAACTATCTGTATGTAGCCTCAACTAGCCTGTTTAGTCTCGAAATTTTCGAAATTAAGCCTGCTATGATCAGTGTTAAGAAAGGGTATGCACTGTGCAGTAATATTAGGTTGATCAAGACGATCACTTGGGCAGATATACTGTAGCTGCCAGTAGTGTGGAGAGAATAATCTTGCATGGCAGATACTGTATATCCACCTGTAGTGCTGAAAGGGTCTAACATATGAAGGACAAGGTACATAGACCTGTACAGTAGGTTAGTTAGTTAGATGGAGTTTTACGTCCCAGTTTCCAACCTATTGGTTCAAGTCGAGACGACCACGGCCTTTTTTCCAGTTTTCTCACTGGCTTGTCATCTGGAAGTAAAAATGTGTTTGAGGAATAATGTACCTAAACAGCCTGCGGCACAGGAAAGCTTACAGTATATTAAAAAGTCATTTGCATATGAATTAGTGCATATTAGTATAAGCTAAATATAGTTACTAAATTCTTAACAGTGCATATAAATATATAACAGGAAGTTAAAACATTCCACTTGGGTATCTCTGGAACAGTACAGTGGGCATAAAAGGAAACTTCAAACCTGTTCCAGTGTCCCTCTAATTTAATAATGTGCACAGTCTATGAAGGTCTGTCATAGCCTTTCATTAATAATGTACTTTTCTCACGTCACACTGCGTACAGTACTGTAATATTCCAATAAAATTGATACATTTATTGCAGACTCCTCTTGTATTGTAAGAAGTTTGTTCTGTGCATGTTCTGGTTGTGACCCCAACCTTCTAATTCAAGCCCAAAGGTTACAAATGCATACCCCACCATATTGCTGTAGTTTCCACCTTAAGATGAGCTGTGGCAATGGAAAAGAAGGTTTTGCCATCATATTGTAAGGATATAGGCAGGTTGTTGGAGATGTCACAGATAAACGTGTAGTGGAATATCTTGACAGTAAGTGGCAGTTGCTGGAGATTGAATCACTTTAATTTCCAAAAAGCAATGATTATTTTTGAACAGACATTTTGTCTACGAGCAAGCTGTTATAATACCATTCTTGATATACTGTAAGTTAAATGTAGCATTTTTATTGTTTGCTCAATACAACACAATTGATCTGTTGATAATGACCATTCTCTGACAATCCAGTGATAATTGTAGATAACAGTATTTGAGAGCATGGTGACCTATTGGTTAAGGTGTTGGACTTGTGATCCAAGGATTTCTGGTTCGACTCCCGCCTGGGTCATTACTGTACGTTGTGTCCTTGGGCAAGATGCTTTATCTCAATTGCTCCTCTCCACCCACGGGTTAAATGGGTACCTGTTGGGTGAATTGTCATTGGGCATGCCGTTAGAGCTTCTGCCACACTGGAGAGATTGTCTCTGGGATGATTTACCGTTGAGCAGGGGTAATATTTGTGAAGCGCTTTGAGGCTTATCATTAGTATAAAGCACTGTATAGCAAATTATATACCAGTAATTTGAACAATTAGGTATACAGCAGAAAAAGCCCTGCATCTTTTGGTGAATTATACTATTTTTTTTCTTTCTGAGGTGCAATACTTATTGGAATTGTTTCTTTGTGTGACAAAAGGAAATCATATTTCATGAGAGACATGCATTAAGAACACAGAACCAATTTTATCGTTGTTTTCCATTCAGAATGTATAGCCAATCTATGTACATTGCTCACATCTTTCTGCATAGAGTTTTGTTGTGTTTGAGCAGTGCTGTTCCATTCATTAAACCAACTGCACCAGTTTTCTGGTGTCCAAAGGTTGTGTAGTACCTTTGTTAATTTCTGCCATGAGCTACATATACTGTAAAGCAATAGTATGCCAGTGAGATGTTAGAAAGGAGGTCCAACATTCTGTAGACTCGTTGAAGTAATGTTCATTCTGACAGTAATCTCGCCTTTCTTCCTAAAATTTACCTCAATATGCAGATCAACTATGATCAGTGAGGCAGTGTCAAAATGACAAGTGGAAGACACCTTACTTTGAACTGGTTATTAAATTTTGCATTGCCAGCTGTCATGCAGAAATGTGAAATTTTAACTTTTCGTCATTTTTGTCACACAAAATATCATCTCATTTAAAGCCAACTTAGAATTTTACAAATAATCTTCAAATATGTTTCTTAATGATGGGAAATGTTGCTAAAACTGAGAGAAATGTATAGGCTTCAACAATGTTTCCAGCAGACAACATATTAATATCGTGGGGGTACTGTACAATTGAAGTACATAAACCTTTGTTGCCAATCATTTTACTGAAAATCCTGATTAAAGTTTGGTTTTGACGGAAGCAAACCTCACTTCAAAGCATGTTTAAACAAGTATCTTTTTCTTGGGATTACTTGGAAATCATCATTTAAAGGGTCTAGACAACAGAGACTTAAGAATAGGAACAAATAGACCTGTAAATCGAATAGCGAAGCAAATCATTTTCAAGTACGTATTGTCTGACAGATTTGGTCGTCGTATCTCCCTCCTAACACCTCCTTGAGTAGACAGTAACAGCAGTATGCCTACCTTGCCGTGAAGGACTCAAACTTTCTGAAAGCTTATTACTAGCCCATTAGCAGTTTACAAACTTACTCCATAAGCCCGAAGGATATTTCAACAAACCCCAAAGTATATACTGTACAGTAGACCAGTAAAACTGCAGTACTAAAAACACCTTTTCGTACAAGCTCGCTGGGCTTTTCATAGTGAATGTTGTATTTGTAATGCCCTGCTGCCTTGGGACCAAAGGTTGTGTTCAGTAGTAGGAAGTTCTGAGTGTGGATGACACAGTTTAATGTGTGCAGCAATCAAAACTTTGATGGATGGTTTTATGAGCAGATAAACTGATAGAAATACAGTAGTTACAATAGGCTTGCTGCTGTTGACATACTAAAGATATTGTATGCACTGTAAAGATGGTACATAAAAACTGTACATGTAGGGAATCAAATTAAGCAGTGGATGAGGGAGGCTGACCATGGATGCCTAGGCTGTACACAGGGGGGGGGGGGCAGGGGGCACCCCCAGGAGTTTTCCAAGTGTACTTTTTCCAACTTCGAAAATATAGGAAATACCTTAAAAATAGAAGAAATTGTTGTGATCATAATGATTGAAAAGAATCTCAGATAGGCTACATATAAGGGTCCTTGATCCTTTTATGTTGAAAAATGTGAAATAGCCAAAAAGGCTGTTTTCCTAAGTGTTGTTGGATGGACATGTAATGCATGTTTCAGGACAGTATGCCTACATGCCTACAAGCTCTTGCTTGGGAATCCTTAATTCTAAACTTATATTTTCAGATGTAATGTTCTTTCCTTCTAGAGGTAAGGTAAATGTATAAAGCAGTTAAAGTTCAGTTTGATGATCATATTTTACCAAGCCACTGCAGACTTAACCTTATTGACTGCTCAAAGTCAACTTCCAACATAAAAACCTCAGTTTATACTAGTATTGGAAAACTTCTTTGTAGTATTAAATTTTGTCAAATGGCTCAGTTTTCATATTGCTTTAATATATGCTTTCCAGTGAGACATCTCAATCATATTTTACTCTGACCCATCATCCCCAACCTTTCATACAGATTTATGCCACTAAAATTCTGTTTCAGGCCTCTTAAAAGCCTTAACTGCCAGAAATTCTTAGGGTCTCACTTCTAGAACACTGTGATTTCCATCAGGCGTCAAGCCTGTTCAGCGAATTTGTTTTTGTGAAGCATACCTGCTGACCAAAACATTGAAATTAGTCACAAATTTTTCATCCTCTAAAGGCATTTCAAAGAATCTAAATGGCAGAGCTTCACCTCCATGGCCCCCACCCTGGCAGCTTTAGTGCAATATACATAGCAGCTCTTTATTATTTTAAGAAGTATGCACTGTATGCAGAGCAATGTTTACTGTGCAACGTAACACATACATTGATCGAGCTCACTGTTGATATTCTCACTATGTTGCCGAGAAAACACGATAACATCGTTATTACCAAGTTTTTGCTCCACCAGTTGCCCTGCAAGTCTCCTTTTTTTGACAAATTCGATCGGTCACTAATTTCAATCCTCAGTAAAGTGGATGCTCATATGACTGTATGAGGCATAGTTATAAAGTGGGACAATAGCAACTATAAAATCAAAAGATGGCTAAGGTTTTTCTCATTATTTTTTTTTTTTGCATATTTTCAAACTGAAATCCACTCAAATATTGCACCATTTGCAATCTACCCTCTTCTGAAATTACATTGTTTTGCCAGAGGGGAGGGGATCCCTCTCCTTAGACCCTTCTCCCAGACCACAGATCAGTAATGCCCCTTCCCCCCGGCCAAAAATGCCTGTGTACGACCTTGAGGGGTGCCATCTACATTTTGTGCTTAATGCTTTACAATTAATTCCTACCATTTGCTGCAAGCTGTGGATATTGGACAGTGCATACAGTATAGCCAAATTTTCCTGAAGGATTCTGTCAAGTAAAAAACTGCCTGTTGTGTGTTACTTGCATATCTCCATGCATCAATGCACACAGCCCTGTGCTGTACTAGAGCCTAGAGGTACTGTAATGAGCAAGATGTGGGAAAGGCCTTATGGTTTGTAACAAAAGACTACATGTATAGCAACCAAGTATAAATGAAAGCTCACAGAAGTGGAATAGGCTTTGGGGGGGGGGGGGATACAATCTATATTGATTTTTACCAGTCAAGGTGGACACAATGGAACCTAACAAGTACCTCTGGCAGGCAGCCTTAAACCTCCCTTTGTCCATCACACAGAAGTGTGTATAAGCACCTCCCCATGCATGCATAATGCCACAGACTTGGCCAGCTGTGTCTGCAGTGCTCATTTCATGGTGGTGCACACATTGAATAGACTGGTCAGAGTTCAATCCTCCAGAATCGTTCAGGAAGATTTGGCTGTTAATCCTTCTGTAAGTTAACAAAATGTTTTAAAAAGCAGTATATGTTCTTGTTTGCAGAAATTCCCAGATTTGAAGGTAGAAAGCCACCTCTTCCCAAGTTTATTTTCAAAAATCGGCTAAATTTTACAAATCTTCTCTTACTAAATTTTACTCACCAGTTTCTTTCATTTTGTTTCTGTATAAAAACATTGCATATTGAAGATACTGTAAACCAAGGAGTTGTTCTGCATGAATTTAACAAATAAGTAACGAAAATATTGTCACATGATTGATAGGAGTCATTCCTGAATTAGGATGATGGGGTGCACTAATTCAAATGGGGGGCGGCAACTTCATTTTCCCCTTTAAGTGTGCTTTATCAGTTTGTGCCATGGGGTGTAGTACAGTAAAGTACATAGACGCTTTTCCAAATAGCAACTGCAAAGGATTGGGGGAAAGAGTTAAGGTACATGTTGTCTTCGGCCACAGTAAAATGCCATTGACAAGAATGTTGCAAACCAAAAGTCTGCCCCATAATCCTTTGTACATAATCGCTATTTGGAAAAGGGTCAATGGAGAGCACACCTTTCAATCAAGTGTAGTATATATGAGGGACAATGTTGACCTGCTGTTGTGGAGTGTAACTGTATATCAAATTATTTCTTGGTAAAATTATTTCAAGGAATGCTTTGACAGCCTATGCCACAAACAGTCATGTGAAAAAAAATTATAATGCATGTATTATTAGTCATGATCAGGAGAACACTACTGTACCCTTCTGTCCTGCCCCATCCCAACAGTTTCACCCTGACAATTCTCCGTGGATAAAACTCCTCTACAATTGATAAGCTTCAAACAGTTTGCCCTTCCCCAAAAGAATACCCACTGACTATTCCCATTTTCTACCCTGGGAAATTTCTTGTATTTTTTTTTTGGGGGGGGGGGTGGCAAGGTGGGTAGGGCTGTCTGGGAGACAGTTATGAGTTGGTTTGGTTTGGAGCTGTAGTATAACAAAGTAAGTATGATTTGTTTGGTATTGACTGAAGTATTAAACCTTTTTGAGCCTCTTGTAGAGATCATACAATATTAATAACCTGTTCATTGCAAATAATTTTACATCAAAACTAAATTTTACCTTCCATTTCAATCCCAAGTGTTTTGCTGTAAATCTATAAAACTCCCAGTCTCTTGATACTATTTGTAAAGCATGACACTCTGCTATCACTCTTTGAGGATGGTAAGACTTAAGTGACTGTTTTACATATTATGTAGGTCTACTGAGGTACAGCTACAATCCTGGAAAAACTTATTGGAACACTTTTGGACCTGTCACATATTTTCAGCATGTCTTCCCCTCCAACCCCTTACTCAGTGTTGAGAAACAGAAGGGCACGCTACTTTCTTCAGTGCCCAACATTCATTCACCTTCAAAGCCAACATTGAGGTGGGACGCAGGGATTTGTCCAGGATAATTTTATCCAGGATTGTCTGAACACCTGTACAAAGGTATAGGAAAAGTCTCGTGTCGATTATTAGAGAAAATATTTAATGGTATGTGAGAAATGCAGTAGCTGGTCAAGTGTACTGTGAATATTGGGGAAAAGTGATAGGAGGCCTTTGGGGTTGTTTTATGATGAAATTCTCTTACTTTCTAGTTGAGCAGAAATAACCTGAATTGGAATAGTGCAGTTGAAGAGGATAGTAGTAATTGATAACACAATCAAAAGGATATATGGGTATCATTTAGCCTGAGTAATTTTAAGTTATACTGGTAAGGCAGGTCAGGGACTCCAAGGGAGAAAGGTGTAGAACCACTATTAGTTTGTACAGTAGTTGTTCCATACAATAATATACAGACAAATTATTTTCTGATCTACAGCGTAATGAACAGACAGTTACAAGAGAAAGATTTCAACAACTGAGTATACATAGACATACAGTATAGGTGATAGGCTTAGCAGTATCAGCCAGGAGCTCTTCCTTCTCTAGGTTGGATGGTTAACCCCACAGTTGATCATCACTTTTCCATCAAAATATAATCATTTGGATGCTTAATAGGGGAGTATAATTTGAAATGATGTAGACAAGTTTATTCAAGACTTACGGTGAGAAGCAGTGTGGAAAATTTGGACAGAAAGAATGAATTCGCGACGGTTGACCATATAAAAGCAAAGGGAAAAATCTTGACCTCCTTGTCATTTCAGTGTGAAAACTGACGGTCAACGGTAAACCCCCATTGACTGGGCAGTGGTTAACGGTGAACTGAATCAGCAACTGGTCAGCTGTGTTGCTGTTTAGATTCTTTTATATCATATGTTGTGTCAGAAAGGAAAGATGTATGGTACTTAGAGTAAATGGAGGTTGGTTTCACCTCTATGCTGTACTTGTAAATGAATACCCTGCAGTCAGACAGTTACCCCAAGTACATTACTAGCAAATCATAGCCTACTGACTTTCAGGCATGGCCACCTTGCCTTACAGAAGCATTCATACGTGTAACAGACACATTTAAGATTGCCTACGCCCCTCAAATAATAGAGATGGCCAAACTTTTCATTGAGAACAGTCTCTACTTGTAGCTAAAATTACTTTTTTGCAGAAATGTACTGCACATACGTACAGTATATTTTATGTATATCTTAGAGAGTGAAAAAATATTGATCATAATAGCTCACTGAACATGTGGAAATGCACGTTTACACTATAAGATGTAAGAACTTTTGTATAAGATATACACAGCTACTGTTAACTGATCAGCTTTATGATGATATTTTGGGACAAGCCATCAGTTTATGTCATGTTTATAGTCAAAGCATTCTTCATTGATGTTTCACTGTTGGCAGTGACATATCTTACAGTGGTAATATGTATGGTGTCCATAAGTTAAAAAGAAAGGACAAAATCTGCAGAGAGGTTAAAGGTACAGTATTCCTCAATCCCCCAGCATGGAAAAGTTAAAGTTTTCTGGAAGTTAAGGGCTACTGTATAGTGGGAAATTTTCACAGGGGTTAAATTTTCGCGCTTTTCGCGACCAAGTATCTTATCACGAATTTAAGACCCGCGAAAGTACTTTTGTTAATTTGTACAAGACTGTGTCATGACGCAAAATTTGCCTTTCCTCAAATCAGTCATAGCTACCGCAGTTTTTAGGGGAAAACTGCTGTTCCCAATTAAAGTACCCGACCACTGGTTCATTACTTCAATTAGTTGCTCCAATGAACAGCAGCTTTGTTAAAGCTTTGCTGACCATTCTGGTACAATAGTATCCCAGCACTCAGGGGTTTACATTACAACTAACAACATATCCTGCCTTGAAAATAGCACTGATAAAAAGGGATCAAATTACTTATGGTCATTGAAGGTTAGATCACCTTTCAGTTTAATCTGAGATAAACTACCATCAAATGTCAACCTTCATGACTATTGACCAATGCTTGAATGAGCACCTAATTGGTATTGATAACAGCTCTTGACAAGTTCTGGCATAGGAAGATTTTGCGAAATGTTGTTTGCCTGCAACAGCGAATTCTTCACTCCGCCAACATGTGAACAAGGTACAGATTCTCCAAAAATTAGCCTCGCAGAAATTTCCTGCTATACAGTAGTTACTGGCAGTCAGTTTGGCTGTACTACAAATGAAATTAAACTTCCAAAGAGTGGTGTACACCTGTGTTCTCAAATAATTTGAGATATGCAGCATGGACCTACATGTATCTGAGAATTCGTTGTGTACTGTACTGTAGTCCTGGATCTATTTTTTCTGGCATGGGGTAAAGTGTTAAAGGGGCATATTGAGTTGATATCGATAACTTAACAAGGGTGTTGAAGGGTACTACTGTACCACATGGCAATGATTATTATTAGCATAATTAGTCAAGTTTCACTTCCAGTAGTTACGCATAAAGCTGATATTTTGAATTTTTCGGTATCCTGGCTTGTAACGGTTGTGTGCATAATTTGAAAAAGTGTCAGGTCAGGACTTTGTGAAAACCGAATTGAATTGTTTATTACTTATTTATGAAACATTTATTTGTATGCAAGATGTGGGGATTGTTTAAGTTTGACCATTTGTCATTCGTATGTGAAGAAAACTTAACAGGTTTGGCCAAATTTGGTGAATTTTATGAGCCGACTCAAATGTGCCGCTTTAAATACAACTTTATTTAGGAATAAAGAACAGTAAGTGTGCAGTCCCTCAGGAGATATTTCAATACATACTGTATGTTGCGAGTAGTGTTGTGCATGTACTGTAAGCCTTCAGTTAGTACAGATCAGTACTGCTGAAGCTAATGTTAACAAAAAAGATGAATTTATGGTGTGATCTATTCTTACATCAATTTCTGTTAACTTTCCAGAATAAAAAGGCAGTACAATTCAATAGATTTACTGTAATTAAATAGAGTCTGTCCTTCATCCATAAGGGGGTTTGCCCCATTGCAATGTGTAAAGCATGTCATGTGTCACATTGCTTTTGTTTTAATAATTTATACAGCTCCTCCTGTTCCTCCAGCTCCTCCAGTGCCTGTCATAGAGGGATGTTTCAGCCAACAAGATGGTTGTGTTTTGAGAATGCCAAGAAAAGGAGAGCTGGCTTGTGGAGTGATGAAGAGTCACCAACAGGTTGACCTGAGATGGAAATGTGATGAAGATTTGTTCATCTTGAAAGAAGACAGAATGGTCATCAAGAATCACAGTGATGTCTTTGATGTATTCATTTTTACATCATATTACATCAGTGATGAGGTACTAGATTTGGTCACCATCCAGTGTGAAGTCATTGGATGGAGAGGAGAAGCCCCTTCTGCTGCAAAAGTGTCACTGGTCTTAGAAAAGGGTAAGGAAGATACTGTGTCATTTACAACACATTTAACATTGTTCTTTCCTGGACCCTTTACAGGACCTATGTAGTTTATTTTATTTGCCTCGTGGACTAGGTTTGTTTGAATGCATTCAGTGCAGGTGACATTTCTCCAAGTTCTAGTTACTATCGTATGCCTATTCATAATACACTATGAACATGTCAAATATGGTAGAAATGATTAAACATGGTTAAAATATATTTTTTTTAAATTCCACCATAAAATACATACACTTTGTTGAAAATACAGTGATGATTTTGATGCTTCCTTGAAATGAAAAGCACAGTGGTGAAAATTCTAATACAATAAATCAGTACATAGTAGTGGTATCTACTCTCTTGTGGAGGTTGGAGTTGATGTCTAATCTCAAAGCAGTGAAGGCCTACAGTACAACAGTGAGTCTACTGTAACTAATAACACAAGCACAATAAATAGGGATTTAAGAATAGCATTTTGATGCCTCTTTCACTCCTACTGCATGCCAAGTGTGAAGCTAAAAAAAAAAAAAAAAAAGAAAAAAGAAAATAAGAAAGAAATGTTTTAGAAGAATGAAACTTCAGATAGTTTACTTGCTGTATTGTATTATGTAGATACCCTCCTAAGAATGACAAGTAAAGCAAGTTGAGCTGCATGGTCATGCCACCATGTACATATTTTGTATTGTAAAAAAATAAGGCAAGTGACACGAACGTAAAAGCTGTCAAAATAAGGATTCCTTTGGTTTGCCCACGTTGTTGTGGGGAGTGGAGGGTGTTGGTGGTTGTTTCTTACCCCATCAGCACTTTTTTTAGCTTCAATGATAGGAGAAACTCCCTCTATGCATTCATGATGGCGTGCATACAGTATTTGTGTATGCGTGTACAGGTATGCGTGTGTTTACAGTATGTGTGTTCCATGTGCATATGTACTTTTGTGTGTATTTTACATTTAGGTTTTTTAACCCAATATCTCAAGGAGGGAAACTCACTTCTCATACTTGTTACAGTATGTGCATACCCCATGTCGAGGTATTGCTTTTTGTGGGGGTGAAAGATCAGCTGGGGTCATCAGCGACGTTCAGCGTTCAAATTCTGAAAACCCTGTATTCATTATATTTCATTATGAGAGGCTGGCGTACATTTATACTCTCTATGTAGATGCCTTGCGTTGTTAAGAAGGACTGTTGCTTTTGGTGGAGGTTAAAGGTCACCAGGGTCAAACTCTGAAGCTTTATTAACATGGTATCTCACAGCCTGAGCCTCATTCTGTGTACTACATCTAGGCTGCATTCACAAAAAATTGTACTCTAATTAATCCCTTTGATTATTGGATTTGCTCAGTTTGACACGTGAATTTGTGCCTTTTTTGTGGCTTGGCATATGAAGCTTTTCAGTTTGATACTTCTCCATTTGAACACAATCACTACGAATATACCCGCATTCTTCATCTGCCACACAGTTATTTTGACTATTTTATGAAGTGGAATTTTGACCATTTTCCCCGATTTGCACCAACTTAACCGTGTTCCAGTAGGAATCAGCCCAATTGAGGCATAGAGATAGGCTTTATCTTGAAGGATGATAAGCCGTTACACAGTTCTATTGACTTTCTCTTTAGTTGTCAAATACTTAGTCTGATCCATGTCAAAAAAGGCCCAGACTTGAATGCTGCTATGCAGGCTATGCATGTCTTTGAAGCTATGACAACACGAAGCTTTGAGAATCTTCATTTGTTTAACACACAGATCCCTTACATAAATTTTTCAAATGCTTCAGCTTTGACTGCACATTCACAAATGCCCAAATCTGGGTTAGAAACATCTTACGGCCATCTGTTGCCTGCCTGAAAGTTACTTTTCTTACACTGTGATTTAAGTTATGCATTAAACTTTTGGCTGCAGAACATTTTGTGCCTACAGAAGTGAGCATATGGCAGGCCATTTGCCCCTTTTTTGTACCTTACCCAATATTAATTTGATCAAGCAATCAGGTGGCACAAATATTTGGGCATTTTATTTTTGTTTATTCCATCTTCAAAAGATTCAGTCTGTACTTGCCTGCAAGTATAAACCATCTAGTTACCTCTGTACTGTATATACACAGGCTGTTGTTTCAGCCATTTTGTCCTCTTCAGTGCTGCTGTATTTATACCAATGAGGCTTTTGATTCCTTGACGTAGTCAAAGGAATCTATGTGATGGTGATGCCGTGTGTGTGTGTGTGTGTGGGTGTATGTATGTGTGTATGTGGTGCTTTGCTTGTAAACACTATCTCAAGAAGGGTAACCTCTAGAGATCTCATACTTGGCATGTAGATTCTCCTTATTGGTTAGATGATCCCTATTGTTTTTGGTGAAGGTCAAAAGTCATTTCGGGTCACCAGAGACTCAAAAGGTCGAAACCTTGTAAACACTGTATCACAAGAAGGGTAACTGTGAGGGATCTCATAGTTAGCATGTTGATTGTCCATATTGAGTAGATGATCCCCATTGTTTGTGGTTCAGGTCAAAGGTCATTTGGGGTCACCAGAGGTCAAAAGGTCAAAACCTTGTAAACACTATATCTCAAGAAGGGTAACTGTGAGTGATCTCATACTTAGCATGTTGATTGCCCATACTGAGTAGATAATCCTTTTTGCTTGTGGTGGAGGTCAAAGGTCATTTGGGGTCACCATAGGTCAAAAGATCAATCTTGTAAACTCGGTATCTCCAAAAGGATAACTGTGAGGGATCTCATAGTTAGCATGTTGATTGCCCATATTGAGTAGATGATTCCTCTTGTTGTGGTGGAGGTCAAGGGTCATTTGGGGTCACCAGAGGTCAAAAGGTCAAAACCTTTTAAACATGATATCTCAAGAAGGATAACTCTGAGGAATCTCACAGTTGACATGTGGGATGTTCCTGTTGAGGAGATACTTCCTCTTGGTTTTGGTGGAGGTCAAAGGTCATTTAAGGTCACAAGAGGTTAAAACGTCAAAACCTTGTAAACAGTATCTCAAGAAGGGTAACTGTGAGTGATCTTATACTTAGCATGTTGATTGCCCATATTCAGTAGATGATTTCTACAGTTTTTGGTGGAGGTCAAAGTTCATTTGGGGTCACAGAGACTCAAAAGGTCAAAACCTTGTAAACAGTGTATCTCAAGAAGGGTAACTGTGAGGGATCTCATAGTTAGCATGTGGATTGCCCATATTGAGTAGATGATCCCCATTGTTTGTGGTGAAGGTCAAAGGTCATTTGGGGTCACCAGAGGTCAAAAGGTCAAAACCTTGTAAACACTATATCTCAAGAAGGGTAACTGTGAGTGATCTCATACTTAGCATGTTGATTGCCCATATTGAGTAGATGATACCTGTTGTTTGTGGTGGAGGTCAAAGGTCATTTGGGGTTACCATAGGTCAAAAGGACGAAATATTGTAAACTTGGTATCTCCAGAAGGATAACTGTGAGGGATCTCATGGTTAGCATGTGGATTGCCCATATTGAGTAGATGATTCCTATTGTTTGTGGTGGAGTTCAAAGATCATTTGGGGTCACCAGCGGTCAAAAGGGTAAAACCTTATACAAACACTATCTCAAGAAGGGTAACTGTGAGGGATCTCATAGTTACAGAGATGCCACTTTTCAGATTTTAGTCTGAAATCAGATTTGTTTTGGAATGCCCATCAAAAATTCAGATTTTTGTTGACATCAGAAAACACTTTTTTGATTCCCAAATTTTTGGTCAAAGTTACGAAAAAGTCTGCTCTGTTGCATGATCCAAGAGTTAGTCCATAATTAACCACTGATAGTAGCAAATGTATTTGTTGTGACCAAGTACCTTATGCAGATGGCACTGCATGGAGAATCATTAAGCACTGGACAGACTTTGTATACTTTTTTACTGTGATTGTTTATCTGGCAGTTTGACACCTTAACAAAATTTTCAGATTTTTTGGGTAAATGCTGGTAGCATCGCTGTAGTTAGCATGTGGATTGCCCATATTGAGTAGATGATTCCTATTGTTTTTGGTGGAGGTCAAAGGTCATTTGGGGTCACCAGAGGCCAAAAGGTCAAATCCTTGTAAACACATGTCTCAAGAAGAATCACTGTGAGGGATCTCACATTTGACATGTGGATTGTTCAAGTTGAGGAGATACTTCCTATTGGATTTGATGGAGCTTAAAGGTCATTTGGGGTCACAAATGTTCAAAAGGTCAAAATCTTGTAAACAATATCTCAAGAAGGATAACTGTGAGGAATCTCATACTTAGCTTATGGATTGCCTATATTGAGTACACGATCCCAATCATTTTTCATGAAGGTCAAACAAAGGTCATTTGGGGTCACAAAAGGTCAAAACCTTGTAAACATGATATTTTAAGGAGGATAACTGTGAGGGATCTCATACTTGGCCTGTGGATTGTTCAAGTTGAGGAGATACTTCCTATTGGATTTGATGGAGCTGAAAGGTCATTTGGGGTCACAAATGTTCAAAAGGTCAAAATCTTGTAAACAATATCTCAAGAAGGATAACTGTGAGGAATCTCATACTTAGCTTATGGATTGCCTATATTGAGTACACGATCCCAATCATTTTTCATGGAGGTCAAACAAAGGTCATTTGGGGTCACAAAAGGTCAAAACCTTGTAAACATGATATTTTAAGGAGGATAACTGTGAGGGATCTCATACTTGGCCTGTGGATTGTTCATATATTGTTCATATTTAGCATGTAGATGGCCATATAGGGTAGGTGATCCCAGTTATTTTAAGTGGAGAAATGAAAGGTCACTTTGGGTCACAAGATTTCAAGAGGTCAAAACCTTATTAACATGATATCTCAAGTAGGATAACTGTGAGGGATCTCATGCTTGTCATGTGGGTGATTCATGTTTGTTACAATATATCCATATAGCAAGGAATCACTAAGCCGTTTGGCTTTCTGGTTTACTTTGTTTTACTCCAAAATATGCATTTAAAAACATACAGTACTGTCATATCTTTATTGAATTGCTTCCTCTACACTTTTTATGCAATTTATTGCAGAAAGGAAAGATTTCTGGGTGTAATGAATGAAGACCGGTACTTTGAACATATGGTCCTTCTTGGGCAGCATAAATTGTATGTGATGATAGTTTGGCGGATACTGTATGTCTGCCTGCATTACTGTAGTGCAATGGATTTATAGTACAATAATGTACAGGATGGAATCCTATCTATGAGCTGCATGGAGACTAATGAAGCAGTAATTATTAAAGAACTGCAGTATGTGTTCTGTGATATCAGACAAGTGGTTCTAACACTACAACAATGTTTCTTTTTGTGACTTTTGTTTTTCAGCTGCTGAACCTGGTTTAGAGATTAAAGTCAATTTTTTGCTGGGGATTCAGTTGGTTTTGTTGTGCGGTGTGAGCATTTTGATTTGCGGTAGGTGCAATACTGTTCTGTTGTATGATCAGTCTGTTTTATGGTCTGGTTATATGAAAATGACATAGTTGCATATGATGCAAAAAATATTAAAAACCTAGAAAATAGCCACAATTCCTATTACAACCATCACATAAAATGACCGATTGACAAAGTAACAGGAATCAATGTTATGGTGATGTTGTGTCACTTTGCTTTTAAACGCAATATCTCAGCAATACACACCATATCTCAAGATAAAAAGGGCAGACAAATTTCATAGTAGGTATATGGATTTATAGTAGTAAAAACCTTATTGATTCCTTGCAAAAGGCAGTCAGGGAATCTATGTGATGGTGATGTTGTGTGTATGTATGTGTGTGTATGTGGGTGTGTGTCTCTTTGACACTTGCTTGGATGCACTGTAACTCAACAAGGGTAAGTTGGACTAAACTTGAACTTTGCATATAGAGCTACCATAGTGAGAAGGTGTGCCTTATTGTTTTTGGTGGAGGTCAAAGGTTATCAGTCACCAGGGTCAAACACTAAAACCTTGTTAGCACGACATCTCAAGGTAGAAAGCTTGGATAAATTTTATACTTAGTATGTAGATACTTTTAAGGGCAAGAATGCTATTGTTTTTGGTGGAGGTCAAAGCTCATCTGGCGTCACCAGTGGTAAAAAGGTCAAAACCTGCAGTCTCATACTTACCATGTAGATTGCCCATTTTAAGTAAATGATACTTATTATTTGTGGTGGGTGTCAAAGGTCATTTGGGGTCACCAGAGGTCAAAAGGTCAACACATTTTCAACACAATATCTCAAGAAGGGTAATTTGGAGGGATCTCATACTAAGCTTGTGGATTGCCTATATTGAGTAGATAATACCTATTGTTTTTGGTGGAGGTCAAAGGTCATTTGGGGTCACCAGAGGCCAAAAGGTCAAAACCTTTTAAACATGATATCTCAAGAAGGATAGCTGTGAGGAATCTCACACTTGACATGTGGATTGTTCCTGTTGAGGAGATACTTCCTTTTGGTTTTGGTGGAGGTCAAAGGTCATTTAAGATCACAAGAGGTCAAAATGTCAAAACCTTGTAAACAGTATCTCAAGAAGGATAAGTGTGAGGATCTCATACTTAGCATGTGGATTGCTCATATGGAGTAGATGATTCTTATCACTTTGGATGTCAAAGGTCATTGGGGTCACAAAAGGTTAAAACCTAGTAAACATCATATTTTAAGGAGGATTACTGTGAGGGATCTCATACTTGGCCTGTGGATTGTTCATATTTAGCATGTAGATGGCCATATAGAGTAGGTGATAAAGTGGAGGTGAAAGGTCATTTTGGGTCACAAAATTTCAAAAGGTCTTGACCTTATTAACATGATATCTCAAGTAGGATAACTGTGAGGGATCTCATGCTGGTCATGTGGGTGTTTTTATTTTGTTACAATATGGATGGCAAGGAATCACTAAGCCTTTGGTTTTCTGGTTCTTTTTTCTTAATGGGAGGGTGTCACTGCCTCTTAAAGTCATTTTCCAGTGGCTTTTTACAAGGGTCCCATGTGAAAGAGAAATAAATTTCAGTTCATACCCTCTGAACCCAGTAGCAATACTCTTTTCCTAACTCGAGATATCTAATATTAAAAACTACTTATTTTGTCAAAAAATACCTCCAGTTCTCATCAAGGTCACAGAATGTTATGTAAAGTGGGCACATTGCCTCAGATTTCTTTTGTTTTACTTTATAATTGAATGTACTTTATAATTGAATGTCCTGCTGTCCTTGACATTTGATACTGTTGGAATGTTTGAATATCTTTCCATGTAGGTTTAACATAAATCTACACCATATGTATGGCATAACAAACAAAGTTGCTAAATATTCCCTACAACAGTGCCAATATCATAAAGAAATTAAATGCTTTGTCAAATTAATGTGCCGCAATGACATCACAGATTTCCCATAATGCACTTTATCTTGAGAAAAAATTGCATTTCTTTGAAAATTAGTATCTTCCAAACGCTACAAGCTATTGAGATGCGGTCTTCACCTCCTCGAAGAGAAAAATTTTCTTTATTTTTTGAAGTCATTGATTTTTGTCACTGGCAAATCCTTTTAAACCTCTCCCCTAGGCAATCCATTCAAAATTATGCATTGCATAATTGACCAAGCAAAACCACTGCTCATGAGAAAGCAAACTAACCATTATATACTGTAGGAGAAAAAAATGGAAGTGGGCATGGTGGTCTGTAGGATTCCTTCCTGCAGTACAGTATAGTTCTGTAGCCAGTAACTATCTTGTATGATTATTGTAGAATTGTGAGAGTAAACTTTCTCAACATAGCATTAAATAAATAAATAAATAATGGATATAAATCTATCAATTGACATTTTATATACATTACAAATGTGTTTGTCTTTTAGCACGCAAGAGAAAAAGGAGAACATTCAGGAACAGATTGGTAAGTCTACACTGAGTTCCTCTACTATTTCAATAACATAACTTGTATTCTTGACAGATTTCTGTTTTGGTTCAGTTACTTTTAATAACGGTACAATGAGAAATCTGTGCATAAGCATAGGTGTGTGTGTGTGTGTGCACTCACCAACATGTCCTTATCGGGACACGTGGCCTTAGCGGAGAGCTCCGCTCTTGCACGTCTTTCCTAGCTCACGTGCGGCTCAAAACTGGTGTAGCTGCCTGAAAATTCCGTCACTGCAAGGAGCTCTCACGCGCGGCTGCACGTGCTTGCAAGGCACCGCAGCCCGCCCTCAAGCGGCCACCTCTGATCGCCTAGATCTCTGGCAGCTCCGCTGTTGTGCAATTCCGGTGTTTCCCTTACCGGGACATTTCTTGTGTCCCGGTAAGGAACCGAGGGTGCGTATGTGTGCACCCGTGGTGTGTAACGTGTGCTATGGGCATGGGTGCCGTCACCAACATGTCCTTATCGGGACACGTGGCCTTAGCGGAGAGCTCCGCTCTGGCACGTCTTTCCTAGCTCACGCGCGGCTCGAAACTGGCGTAGCTGCCCGAAAATTCCGTCACTGCAACGAGCTCTCACGCGCGGCTGCACGTGCTTGCATGGCACCGCAGCCTGCCCTGAAGCGGCCACCTCTGATCGCCTAGATCTCTGGCAGCTCCGCTGTTGTGCAATTCCGGTGTTTCCCCTACCGGGACATTTCTCGTGTCCCGGTAAGGAAGCGAGGGTGCACATGGGTGTGTGTGTGTGTATGTGTTTTTGGGAAACAATGTAATTGCTCTTGATGGACTGTTGTAAACATGCAGTAGGTCAAAGTCAGAGAAACTTGGTATTACATATTTTACAATACAAAAGCATAATTAGTTAAAGAAAATTTCTTAGTTAGATGGTATTTAATGACACACCAACACGAATGTGTTATATAGTGTCAGCTAGATAAAAATGTTAAGTTCAAGTTCGGTCTCAAATACAGTTCAAATATGGTTCAAGTCCTTCCCTTTAGTCACCTCTTACAACAGGTAGGGAATACTGTGGGCATATTCCACAACCCCCAGCTCACAGGGGGCAATAGTTAAAGAAAAGAAAAAAACCAAAAAAAAAAAACCAAAAAAAAAAAACACCAAAAGGAACACCAAAAGGAACAACCCCACAACTTTTGCTGGAAGTGATGTAAAGGCACTTACCTTCATTTGTACAGCACAGTGTTTTCAGAACTAAATTTGACCTGTACTTCTGCCTAACTTGGGCCACTAACTTTTCTAGATCCGAAGTGTTTTCTTTGCAGACAGTGGCAGCACTTTGTGTTGGACATGAGAGGAGGGGGTGGGGGAAAGTCAGAAGGATTTGGGTGACCTGTTACGTGTATTAATATGTTTGTATAAAATTATATATATATATATATATATATATATATATATATATATATATATATATATATATATATATATATATATATATATATATATATATATATATATATATATATATATATATATATATATATATATATATATATATATATATATATATATATATATATATATATATATATATATATATATATATATACTTATATATATATACTTATATATATATATATATACTTATATATATATATATATATATATATATATATATATATATATACCACTAGATTGAAACTAGATTGAACAATAGGGGGAAATTTGTATATCTTGGTACGTTTAGGCGAAATAAAAAACAATAAAATACATAAGTGTATATTTCGCCTTTAAGTAAAAAGGTATACATGTACGTAAATTCAATGGCCTATTAGTTGTACGTGTTAACAGATACGTGTCCGTAATTTGGTCAACATTGAAGTAATTACGTATATTACGTACAACCATATGCATTTTACCATAAAGTCATGTATTCCCATTAAAACAGTGTGTGAAAACATTAGGGGAAACGAATTTTTCACTTAAGGGTCGAAGGAAAAACAACAAAATACATAAGATTTTATTTCCCCTTTTGGTTCTGAGATATATATGCACATTATTTCAATGGCCCGTAAGTCCTTAGTGTTAATGGATACATGCACGTAAGTTGGTGTGAAGCTAAGTAATTGTGCCATAAACATTATGTGGTAAATCGGACTTGTGTATAGAGTTGTGCATTCCTATATAAAACAGTGTGTGAAACGTTAAGGCGAAACGATTTTTTCGCTTAAGGGTCGAGTTCTCCCAACAGTCGCATTTTTTTCATACGGTTTTTCGCCTAAATTCCAAATTAGAAAAATATATATGTATATATATATGTATATATATATATATATATATATATATATATATATATATATTTCTCTAATTCGGCACTTAGGGGGAAAGTTGTTGTTGAAAAGTCGACCTTAAGGGGAAAAAAATTTTCGGGTGAAATATAAGTTTCGCCTTAACGTTTCCACACACTTTTTGGTTCCTTGCGTTAGCAAAAGGAACCTATGTAGTCAGCTTGGCGTGTGTGTGTGTGTGTATGTGTGTGTGTGTGACACTTGCTTCGGTACGCTGTATCTCAACAAGGGAAAGTTGGACTAAACTGAAACTTGGTATATGGATCTGTCATAGTGAGAAGGTGTGCCCTATTGTTTTTGGTGGAGGTCAAAGGTCATGTGGGGTCACCAGGGGTCAAAGACCGAAAACCTTGTTTGCACGATATCTCAAGGTAGGAAGCTTGGATAAATTTCATACTTGGTATGTAGATGCATTATGGTGAGAAGATGAATGCTGTAGCTTTTGGTGGAGGTCAAAGGTCATCTGGGGTAACAGGGGGTCAAACACTGAAAACTTGTTGTTAACACAGTATCTCAAGGTAGGAAGCTTGGATAGATTTCATACTTGGTATGTGGATGGCTTATGGTGAGAAGATAAATCCTGTCATTTTTGGTGGAGGTCAAAGGTCATTTGGGGTCACTGAGAGTCAAATACTGAAAACCTTGTTAACGCAATATCTCAAAGAAAGAATCTTGGATAGATTTCATACGTGGTATATAGATCCACCATAGTGAGAAGCTGTGCCATACAGTTTTTGGTGGAGGTCAAAGGTCTTCTGGGGTCATCAAGGGTCAAAAACTGATAACCTTGTTGTTAGCACAATATCTCAAGGTAGGAAGCTTGGATTAATTTCATACTTAGTGTGTGGATGCCTTATGGTGGGGAAAATATTTTTTTGGTGGAGACCAAAGGTCATCTGGGGTCACTGGAGGTCAAATCCGCAAACCTTTTCAACTCTATATCTCAGTGTAGGAAGCTTGAATAGATTTATGTTTTGAGGTGTTGCATTAAATCCAGCAGAAAACCCATATGAGTTTTGTCGGATGTCAGAGGTGAAATCACCAGATGCCAAAAAGCAAATTGCCAAGAATTCCTAAAGTCAAACATAAGCACAAAACTGTATGATTCCAGCACATTAAGATCACATTCACCCAATGAGTGAAAGATGTGGGACATCTTTCAGAGATGCCAAGTATCTCAATTTTAGTTGAAATTATAGTATTACGATTTTAATCCATAATTCTGCCATTATGAAAACCTGCATCAAATACAGCTTTTTAATATTGCAGAAGATTCTCTGCCCACAAAGCAGAGGACTTGTGAAAGTTCACTAGACAGACATTTGTCCTTAGATTAGGACATGAGAGCTTGCAGAAATTGGAAATTGGAATTGATTAATTAAATGCTACTATGGGTTGTTAGTTTTATAAAGAGAACTAAAGTAACTGATCCTTTGGATCAGATACCATTGAGCGTGCATGAATTGTGATTGCTTAATTGAATAAAACAAATTGTAACTGTATACTGTCTGTGATGATATCCCTTGAAGTGCCTGTATTTCTTCAGGCAATTTATTTATGCTTGAATGTGTTAACACAAGATGTGCATTGTCTACAGAGCAGATTTTGTGCATCTACAGAAATACTAGTTCATTCAGTAGTTGGCTCAGTTTCATTACATTCAGCAAGGAACCACAGTGCCCATTGGGCTCTTGTTATATAGGAATACGTAAACTTACAAGGGCGCCCTCCTAGATTTACAAACTAGATACCATTACTTCAAAGTTGTCAAATTTACGGACACCTAGCTGTTAACACGAACGGATGGCTGGCCATTGAAATAACGTTAATAATATGTTTAGACGTTAGGGCGAATTTATTTCTTATGTATTTTATTATCTTTTTTTCGCCTTATGTACAAGGAGATATAACAATTTCCCCTTAAGGTGGGAATTAGCGTTATATATATATATATATATATATATATATATATATATATAAGGTCAAAGTACTGCGTAGCACTTATGAAGTAGGTAGGTAAAAATGAAGTAGTAAATAGTGCTAAAAGTTTGTGAAAAATTCCACGACGTTTCGGGTTTAAACCCTTCATCAGGTGGCAAAAATGCAACTGATCGTTGACACGGCCAAACGTACAATTTAAAAAAAAAAATACACAATAAAATTGGGCACGGTAAACCTCGGCTAGGAAAACAGACAGTGTTAAGTGGTTACCACAAGTCAAAATAATGCAGGAATTGCTGCGTTATAACAGTTCAAGTCTAACGTTCAGACCATGTGGGGGTTTTTTTTTTTAAATTGTACGTTTGGCCGTGTCAACGATCAGTTGCATTTTTGCCACCTGATGAAGGGTTTAAACCCGAAACGTCGTGGAATTTTTCACAAACTTTTAGCACTATTTACTACTTCATTTTTACCTATATATATATATATATATATATATATATATATATATATATTTATTTATATATATATATATATATATATATATATATATATATATATATATATATATAACGCTAATTCCCACCTTAAGGGGAAATTGTTATATCTGCTTGTACAAAGGGCGAAAAAAGATAATAAAATACATAAGAAATAAATTCGCCCTAACGTCTAAAAATATAATTAACGTTATTTCAATGGCCAGCCATCCGTTCGTGTTAACAGCTAGGTGTCCGTAAATTTGACAACTTTGAAGTAATGGCATCTAGTGTGTAAATTGAAGAGGGCGCCCTTGTAAGTTTACGTATTCCTATAGAAAAAGTGTGTGGAAACGTTAAGGCGAATTTTATATTTCACCCGAAAATTTTTTTCCCCTTAAGGTCGACTTTTCAACAACAACTTTCCCCCTCAGTGCCGAATTAGAGATATATATATATATATATATATATATATATATATATATATATATATATATATATATATATATATATATATATATATATATATATATATATATATATATATATATATATATATAATATATATATATATATATATATTATATATATATATATATATATATATATATATATATATATATATATATATATATATATATATATATATATATATATATATATATATATATATATATATATATATCCTCAAGAACAGTTTATATATACTTGATATTCTTTTATCTCCAAGGAATGTATGCATGCAAGCTTCTCATCTGAGTATACATTTTCAGTATAAAATTAGTGTAATGTGAAATCATACATGAACATATCATTATGGATCAGTTTGATTTAGCCAGGTGTACAGATGGACATAAGCTGTACCTTATACAATTTTTTCTATGTGAATTCATTGTCTTTCATGAAATGTTTCAGCTATCACTCAGTGGCCAGATAAGTATTAAACTGCCACACAGATGCATGCTTTCAACAGTGGAGGTATAAGTATAGTTCATAATTCAAACCAATTAAAGGGAGAAGGCAGTCACCCCAAGTTTATGTTCAAAAAATTGATAAATCTTACAGATTTCATATTCTCTCATGAGTATTTTTCATAATATTCCTGTAAAAAAACCTTTGAATATTGAAGGTAAACCAAGGTGTTATTCTGCATAAATTTAAGAAATAAGTTAAAACAATGTCACATGATTCAAAGGAGCCATTCCTGAGCTAGTGTGACAGGGTACACTACTTCTAATTGGATGGACTGCATTTTCCCTTTAAGGATCAATATTTGAAGCCATGCAAGTCTATAGAGCCCTTCCAGCAAACTTTTTTTCAATATGTGTACCGGTCTGCATGCTACCAGCGCACCTCGAGAGTGTGGTAGGTTTCCAGCACACTTGAAGCAAACACACGCTGTAAAGCGAACATTGTTTCAAATTGCACACAATCCCTATCCTTCTGGGGCACTTCAAGTGCACAGCATGTATGCAGTAAGAGTGCATTTTGAAGCAAACCGTTTGCACGCTACCTGTAAAAATGTAGCGTGCTGCACGTGTGCAGTAAGCGCGTGGTGCGCTGCTTTAGGTAGCGAACATTGTTTCAAATTGCACACGATCCCTATGCTTCTGGGGCACTTCGAGTGCACAGCACATATACAGCAAGAGTGCATTTTGAAGCAAACCGTTTGCTCGCTACCTGTAAAAATGTAGCGCGCTGCGCGTGTGCAGTAAGCGCGTGGTGCGCTACTTTAGGTAGCAAACATTGTTTCAAATTGCACACGATCCGCTTGCAATTGGCGCACCCATCCGAATTTGCACTCATGCAGACCAGTGACAAATGTGTAGAGGGGTGTTGTTGAAGTTCGCTAGTGTAAACTTTGAACAGAGTTCCTTGTGTGATGCACAAGAACTTCTATTTGGACATACCAACATCGACTCATCAGTAAACTTTGAGAAAACATGAGGACAACATTAGATACTGTACTGTATTTGGGTGAGATTGCTATTTGACAAACAGCAGTGTGCCACTTTCCTGGATTAAGGACACATGAGCATGTGTGAAGTGGAAATTGGAACTGATAAATTAAATGCTGCCACAGGTTATTAGTTTTTAAAAAAGAACTACATTACTGACCATTTGGATTAAATACCCTTGAGCATGCATGAATTGTGATTGCTTAATTGAGTAAAATGAATTGTAACTCCATATTGTCTGTGTGAAGATCCCAGGTAATCTTGTCTGGTCAAAAACTGCCTATGTGACCCAATGACCCAACAGCAGAGACCTACTCTGTGTTTCTTCCGAGCAATGTGTATATGCTTAAGTGTGTTTGTTCACACAAGATGTGCAAACCTTTAGTTCAAATGGCTCTTTGGGTTTGAAAATTGCATGTATGTAACCAAGGAGGTTGTCCTTGTAGAACCTCCTTGATGTAACTACAGTATGCTGAAAGTACCATGACCAATTGCATGAATAATAAAATAACACAGTTTGTGGCATCGTAACCATTGTAGGGTTGTCTCTTGTTAAACTTTTTGTAATTCAAATTTCATAATAAAAATAATATAATACACACTGATTTTGTCATCAGGAAATGTATGTGCACTGCATCTCCAAGGGTAGCAGAGATGGTACTGGTACATCAACCAGGAGTCAAAACACCGAACAAGAGCTTACACATCACTCACCCAAATCCAGCAAGGGTTCTAAAGTTGCCCAGGAAAGTTAGTATACATCTGTATGACAATAGTTTAAACTTGTTCTCCAGCCTGTTTACATTTAGGAGGAATAATTACTTTGAAATGGTATTAAGTGAAAGGGAGTAGTTCACAGCATCAGGCATGTTATGTACTTCAGCATCATCTACAAAAGAATGGGATGTGTACACATTATTCACATGTTGCTCGTCATGGCATGCATGACATTTTCAATCCACAAATTTCCAGTGGTGAAAGTGGAGTTGTGACCTTCCTTTTACCAGATTGAACTAGTGTGGCACTAGACAAGAACTCTGATCAGGTGCAAAGTATTTTTGAATCCTGGCTGTAACCAGAGGAACATATGCAATAATGAGATAGTGTGTGCCGATCTTTGTTTTAGGGGGAGGAGGGGGGTGGGTCTGTGTGTGTGTGTGTGTGTGGTTGGGTGGGTGTATGTGTGACACATTGCTTGAAATGACAGTATATCAGGAAGAGTCACCTTGAAGAATCTCATAATCTGCATCTGCATACCCCTTATTAAATAGATGATCTATACTGTTTGGTGGAGGTCAAAAGTCATTTAAAGTCACCAGAGGCTGGATCTTGGAAACATTGAAAACTGCCAATAAGCATGGTATCTTCTGAAGGGCAACCATGAGGAGTCTGGCACTTGGCATGCAGTATTTATGTCAAAGAATATTTTAGTATCAAAAGACTGCATTCTCATTTGCAGTTACACATGTGAATCATCGTATATCATTTTCTAGGCAAGTGACCACAGTCATCGTATGTTTGTATCAGCTCTTGGAGGGTATTCACTTAGATATAATAAAAAGTGTACATGAGCTGTGTGAGCTATTTCATGTAAATTTGTAGTGAGCAATATGAAATAATCTTATTAACGTTTAGTTGCTGCCGTCCTCACCTGTTCTCATTTGAGATTCTGCACCATAGGTGCTCTGATTAGAGAACTTTTGTCTTATGGATATTTCTTTTGCTTTTAAAGGTGCAGCTTGTGGTGACCTAGTAGAGGTGAGATTTTTATCCAAATATGCATTTCTTGATATTTCACAAGCATTTTTCAAGTGAGTACTTTGAATTGTAGTAAAGATAAGTATTTTTCTGTGAGCAGCTTGCCACATTTGTATGATTTGCGCAATATAGAAAAGGGCATGATATCATTAACTGCACTTAGATTGGCATGCATTTTCATATTTAACTTGGAAAGAATGATTCACAGTATTTACATTCATTGTATTGGGTTTTTTTTTCCCACAGAACATCATATTATACTGTGTTATAAAAGAACTATGTTTGCACAATTGGGGATAAGACACTATGCTCACACACATGTATATGTTGTTCCCTTTAGCATAATATATACTTTAATGTTCCATTCTTCTTGTAGACTACTGAGTTGATGAGTATTGCAGAAAACGGAGGTATAGGTAGGTGACAAAGTAGATATGTTTATCACTTTGAGAACTTCCATCAACATTGTTCTTGAACAGAGTACACAAAGTATGATAGGTGTGAACCACTTCAGGATAGACATACAGGAAGAGGTCACTTACAAAGAAATTATGAAAAATGCAGTTACACTGGCAATGCTCTCTTGTGTAACCAAAGATGTTGACAGCATCCAATCAAGCAAGTATGTGAGTGTGTGTATTTGCAGTCTACCTCCTTGTTACATGTAGACTTGATTGTGTTGTACCAGCTGGCTTGTTGGTATGGATGAGTCACTTGTAAAGTTCACAGACATCGGACCGAAGTTTGTACGCCCCCTGGAAAACCTGAAAAGTCCTGGAATTGAATTTGCCCTTTTTCCTGACATATCTTGGAAAAGTGCTGGAAAATTTTTAGTCAATAATATGTGTACCAACTGTGTAGGATAGACTGCTGTCTTCTTAAAGTCTAGAAAGCAAAAAGTTGACTCTTTTCATGCACATTTTCATCGGCCTGTAGTGACTCATAATGAAAACGATGTATGGATTTGATAAAAGTGTATGTTGCTAAATCCTGCTGCCATCAGTACTACATATAGTAGCAGAGATGCAAGAAATGGTGTACGATCTGACAGGAAATGACTTCACTCCTCATTGTCAGCAGTACTTACATACACTGAACACTGAACACAAAACCCAGCATTCTGTTTTCATATTGTTTAATAGTTAGAGGTCACCAGAAATCACTGTCAAACTCAATACTTCTTGAAAGGCTATAAACTTGTATCAAATTGAAACCATGTTACTAATAAGTTGTTAATACTTTGGCTAGGAAACATGAAATGGAGGATAGTTTGATGGATCTCTGTTTGGATGTCCCACATTTAGTGCAAGAACCCAAACACTTTTGGTGGCGGCCAGAAGTCCTTTTACTTTTGCTTACTAAGAATTGAGCCGCAAAAGTCTTGTAAACATATCTCTAGATGGATTGCACACAATTCTTATGCATCCCATATGTTAAGTCAAAAAAAAAAAAAAAAAATATGCATACTCTTGGTGGAGATCAAAGTTCATTCAAGGTCACCAGGAGCTAAACTGTAAGCCTTGAAACAGGAGATGAATTTTTAATGAGGTGCAAACTTAAAAGGTAGATACTTTATGTGGCAAAAAAGAAGGCCATTGCTTGAGGTCAAGATCATCAGAGGTCAACTGTTTATGAAGCTTGTAAACTTCACATCTTCAAGAAACCACTTCTGTGCTAACCAACCATCTGCCCAGTATTTTGGCAGTATGAACCTTTTGATAGTATCTATGTGCATATGTGTTAGTGATGCTGAGCTTGCAATGACAATACCTTAAAAACTGAGTGATGTTCATTTGCCATACTTCATACACAGAATTATTGTATAAAGAGAAAGAAACTTATGCTTCTTGTGGAGGTCAAAGGTTACTGGGGTCACTAGAGGTGCATCTCAAAAGAATCTTAAATGCTTGTAAACACAGCAAAACAAGGAAATTAATGTAACAAGTTCTCATGCTTAGCATGTGGATGCTTCATATTGAGTGTCAGAATGCTGCAGCTCCATAGGGTTAAGAGGTTCTGTATTAGAGTGGGCAAGATTAACAGTGTAAACCTTAAAAAATAAAAAGGGGAAAGCTTTGAAAATGAAAACAAAATAATAATGGTCAAGCATCCACTGAAATGGGAGGCCTGTTATAGTGTGTTTGTATGAGAGCCCTCTGTAACTTCTGAGGCAAAGCTGTTACATGGTGTCTGATTGATATCAGAGGTGAAGGTAAAAGTTACCACAACTATAAATTTACAGCTTCAAACTCACAAAATATGATTTAACTGATGCATCATGCAAAGTGATGGGGACTCAAGTCATTTTCAAGGGATCATGAATTCCAAACAAGCTGAGTATTGGGCTGAAATTTCTTTGTGCTGTCTGACAATTACTGTAGGTGCTTTATTTTAGTGCAGTATATCTGACATACTTTTTTGACTACCCAGGCTATTATCCTACTTTTCATAACATTAGAGCCTTTTGTTAATTCAGCAAATTAAAAATGAAATGTACACACCCATGCACATACATCAAAATCTGTATACATAGATTTGTACTCTTCAATCATGTCTCCCCTTAACTGGCAATAATTGAGTGTAGGTATATCCAAAACCGCCAGCCTTTGATCATATGACAGATCTTTGTGTCAAGGAACAAATTTTGTAGCAAGTGGTTATACGGTTTCGATCAAATTAATATGTTGATTTATTATAACAGCCTGGACTGTATATACAGTAGCCCAGGCTGTTACAACACACCATAGACATCATGTCAGAAGTTACAGTAGAAACACACCGTTTCTATATAAATATAAACCTATTAACTTACTGTATTCTTGGATGAGATCCTGTGTCAAGATACAATGTCAGTAGCTCCTTTCCTAGCAACTGTTGGATGAGAAGTTTAAGTGGGTGTTGCACAACTTGTATTGACGTGCTTTACTTGTTCCTTCTTGATACTAGAATACTGTACATGGCTTGTATAAAGTTTGAAAATGTCAGTCTGTCAGTTGTTCAGTTCTTGTTTAGGCCAATTTGAAGTAGTTTACAACTTGCATCATAGCCCTCAGTGAGCAGATAATGCATAAAACTCAGCCAAAAAATTGTAATAGTCTGCTAACTTCATGTATGCTGTAATCAAGATATCTTAAATTTGTGCAACGTATGCTACTTTGTATCTGCTTATGCAGACAGATAGGTGCTAGTGAAATTTTCTTCTACACTCCTTTTTCTTTACATTTCCTTTTAGGTTTCAGAGACACTAAAAACGAGAGACTGGTACAGGTGAGCCATCTTGTAGATAACCTTTACTTATTCATTTTTTCCCCTTGAATCAATCACCTGTTCAGTGCTGCAGGAAATATACCCTGCAAGGTTATCACGCATGTGGCCTTGCAGGGAGATGTATCTGCCCAACGTTACCATTGGCCCAGTGCTGCAGGCACTTTTATCTGACAGAGAGGGACTGTGTCTTCAAAATACTAGTTTGTAACTCCCTGGCATGTTTCATTTTTGCAATGCATAAAATAGCACAGAGGCTGCTTTTTCAGGACAAGACATACTATAAAGCATACTTTATGGTTACATTGACATTTTGGGAGGGATAGGCAATTGAAAACAATGTTAAATACCATTGCACTGTAAAGAATGTACTATAGTTGTAATGGCATGCCAGTCTAAAGAGGGATCATATTGGTTTTTATTGGTATCATAGCTACGTACAGTACTGTGATCGTTTAACTCCCGTAGAATTTTTTCTACGATCGCGGAAAACCGCGCAAGTTCGCACAATTTCGCACAAATTCACACAAAATCGCACACGCAGATTTCAACGAAATTCCGTACAAATCAACGCATACAAATATCGCACACATGACCACAAGAATTTGTGGTCAATGAAGCAGAGAATGGAATGTTTACTGATAAAGTGAAAGGTTAGAATTTTCGAAGCCGTTTCACAAAAAGGATCGCCGGCAACAGAAATAATATTTTGGTACACTGTGGGCAACTTTGAACAAGCCGTTGAAATAAAGTTTGCAAAGCTTAAGGGAGATAAAGGTGTTGCAGCCCTGTATTATTGATATATATATATATATCACAGTTGTATTAAACGCTTGTCGGTATTGACGGGGGACTAAAGAAAAACAATACCATGCAGCTGAGCAATGTGAATCAAATACTGCTACAAAAGAAATTTGTCAGTTGACAGCTGCGGTGAGGAATGAAGTGCGATAAGGCCTCCACTGCAAAGCCTCTGGAGTCTGAAAGCTTACGTTAACGAATGATGCAAGTGTCTCGATCGGCGAACGCCAAGAATGGGAATAGGAAGCATTGTTTTTGAAATTTTCCATAGTAATTGTGCTACAGCATATATCTTTTCATACTTTATTATCTATGAAATAGTTTCATTACCGATATAAAATTATCACATAGAACAGACAACAGAGTAGCTATGCAGGCTACTTTTAAGTTCCTTTCAACGAAAGTTGATGAAGCTTACTATGGCGACTTCTACAGCATAGACGAGCAATCGCATACTTTGTACAGATGAAAAAATCACTGTAATTTAACAATTAACATTATTTTGATTGTTATTAATCGGATACTTTTGGCGGAGAGGGGGAGGTTTGTATGCATTTCAGGGGATAATAGGATGGCAAACTGAATTTTATGTCGGGGTGCCAGTACAGCCGGGAGTAAACGAGAGAAACGTGAAAGGAGTTTATCAGCGAGTTTAACCTACTGAAAATGTAATCTGAAGCAAATTAAGAAATTTCTGTTCAACTTCACCCTTTTGTCCATCAAACGAAGTTTCTTTTCATTCGTAACAAATTGGGACAATGCCGCATGAAACTGCGAATAGGACGATGGTTAATCAATAACGGTAATTAGCTATACAAGTTGCCGATTTAGTCAGGTTTCTGACGGGGGACCCGCTCCCAGGCCCGTACGGCCATGGCCTCGCCGCCTTTTCGTTTTCATTTCACACAGATGTTGCGATGGATATGGATCCCATTTTGACCCCACCCCTAACCTTTGGCACCTTTCTAAC
Source organism: Holothuria leucospilota (assembly GCA_029531755.1). Classification (NCBI taxonomy): domain Eukaryota; kingdom Metazoa; phylum Echinodermata; class Holothuroidea; order Aspidochirotida; family Holothuriidae; genus Holothuria; species Holothuria leucospilota. Next base: position 39,674 of record JAIZAY010000185.1, on the reverse strand, counting down.
CAACCTCCCTATACTTTACCCGCTACGACGCAACTGCTAAAATTTTGAATCTTACCTACTGTGGACAAAACTTTGAAGTCCGAGTCCTTGGGGAAAAACATTAATCCAATTATAGTCCATTCAGTGAGAGAATGAAGATGGAAAATTCGGCAATCAATTTTCGAGACTTCGCCTCTGAATCTCTGACTCAGGGCCCTACAGCGGAGTGCAATACAGTATTGCCGAGATCTCCCTAAATTTCACCCGCGGCGTACTGTGCTAACATGATCCGAATTTTAACCCGGCCCTTGGGAAACCGTACCTGCATTGTCATTTTACTGGCACACGCTGTATACACTACAGGCGCCGGCCTGCAGGTCTAATGTTCATTCACACATGGGCCTAATACTCAACTGCGTTATGTGCAAATACCATATGTTGCATGCTGTTATTATGAGGGCCGCTGCAAATGCAGGGAAATGCAGCTGCTTTTTACGTGAAATATCCAATCGCAGCTCTGGGTTTAACACTCATTCATTCACAAGCGGCCAGCGCCCATTTGTGCGTAACCTTTTTTGGAAGTCGTATGCCCAATTAGTCCCCGTACGTTTACGTGACGTCACACATATCGCCCGGGATTTTTTTTTTCAACCTTCGACAGCCAGCGCCATCTTGAGATTTACACATAAGCGATATTTCGTCCGATACGAAACTTTTACCGAATACTTTTCTCAAGAGCAGACTTATTTTACACCCATGAAAGAGATAAGGTACAAAATTTAACTCGTAATAGTTGATTTTGCTGAAAATCTGCATGCTGAATTTTGGCCCATGACAGCTGGTTCGTAATTACGTACGTAGAGTGGCGCGTTACCCAGGCTAGGATATGCAATTTACTTCGTTAGGTTACTGTACTGTACTATAGGCCTACACGCTGAAGTGACAGTACGATCGTAAATAGACAGTGAAGTCAGACAGTGCTGTATGTTTTCAAGAGGTGGGTGTAGCCTAGTAGGGCGGGATTTAACAGTTATGATGGTTAACGGTGATTGGTAGCAGCCAATGGAAATTTTACACGCATCAAGTCTGTGAAAAAAAGGGGGAAGTCCAATGACGTCACTAGCAAAGCAATGCACAGAGCGTTGCATGCAAATAAGTTGGGCCCATTGCAGGTGCCTGGGAATTCTCGAATCGAAGGTTTCTCATGGGATTGAAGTGACATACAGTACTGTACCGTTAGTTTGCATTCGCTATGTAGTAACGAGATACAGTAGCCAGGAAGCGTAAGCGAATAGTGGTAGTGTGCTGCATTGGGCTGTAAAATGTAAGGCAGTACAATGATGGGCTGAAAAATATGACAGTGAAATGGGTCGCAGTTTCATTTATGCGGGCCTAGCGCTTATCTATTAAAAGGTCATTCACCATCGTATTGCCGCCGAAAATTGTATTTGCGGTTGTCTGAGCGGAAAGGTATGGAAACATGCATCCATGGCCGTTAAAACGATTGCTGCACCTTGCCATTCTATATGCCCTGAAGATGAATTAATACACAGAGGAAAGCTCCGCTCATTTCACAAACTAGGAAATAAATAGGATATATATTCAAAGAATGACGGTTCGGGACGCCTGATTAGGCTTTCCGAGGTAAGAGAAATTTCTGCAAAGATGAAATTAGGCTAACACTGGATTGCAAATGTGGGGGCAACTATTACAAACAGGCCTCATCCAACACGAAAATATGTATGATTTCTGAGAAGGGGTGGGTGGGGAATCCAGCCCCTTCCCAACGGGAAGGGCCAAACCTATTTCTTTGGAGGATTTGTTGAAAAATCGGGTCATACCTTAGGTAATGCAGACTTTTTTCAAGCAGAAACGGTTGTGCCGCCTTCCCCGAAAATATGCAAATACCTACCCTTGCTGATGACTGTCATCTAATCAATTTTTCGACGGCACACTTCTTATAGATTTAAACTTGACCAATATTACTTCATGTCTTTTAATAACAAGCAAGTTACGAAAGGTGATATATTAGCACAATACAGTGTTGCACAGTTGGATTATGAACATGCTTGGCGGTACGTCAAAAACGGTGCCCCAACCAAAAAATAAAAATTTTCGGTTGTAGTTACTTCTACTTACCAAACTTTGAAATATACTTTAAAACGCATATAAAAATTAATGTTTCGCCTTTGATCATTATGTTACGGCGTACACTGTATACATAACGAATGGTGCACCAGTGTTTGCAATGAACGCACGTTTTGCCCGTTCATCTGAAGTGTATGAAAGCTTATCCCGCTACATAAGCAACTGCAACGTTAAGTGATTGATCGGTACTTTTCCATATCAACAGTTTACATTTTAAACTCGCGTTCGATTATTGAACGACTGTTTGATTTTTAAGAGACCTTGTCAACGATTTTGCGCGATTTTGTACGGTGAAAAACTGACCGCAAAAACCGCAAATAATTGTACGAATTTTCCACGAACCTTTGCGGTCGAATTTTTGTACGATTTTTGAAATCGCGCAAAATTGCAGAAATTCGAACAACTTCACATAAAATCGCGCAAATTCGAAGAAATTTGATTCTTCGATATTGTACGGGAGTTAAACGATCACAGTACTGTAACTATGTTTACAGAATCAGGTGCAGACTTGGCAAAATGCCTGAAGGTCTGGAAAAGGTAATGGCAAGGCCTGCAGGTCAAGGCCTAGTTAATGCGTACATCTTAAGGCTAGTATTAGTACAAGCAATTGTGCTATATTAGCAGCATAGTACTCATAGTACAGGTCTTTGCCTATGTAGGTATTAATTTTGACTGTACTGTAGATGTCCTTAGTGTTTTCTCAGTGTATATCAAATTGAGCACATGCAAGAAACTTGAAAAAATGGACATATTGCCATAAATTTGCATATCCTATCTTCCTAAGGTACAGTACAGCTCAGAATAAAATGGACGTTAGTAGCGTTAAGCGTTAGAAATTTTGCGTTAGAAAATAAAATTCCTACCGATACGAGTCTAACGCTAGTAACGATCACGATAGTTGCGTTACTAGCGTTAGAGGGCTGCTCTACTGCTAGTAACGCTAGGATCGTTAATTGCAGTAAACTTCTACGCTTCCTAACGCTACTAGCGTTAACTGCGTTAGACCGACTTAAATTCTGTAACGTCGGTGGAAGCTTTGGTTTGCACATTTGTGATATTTAAAATGACCATCAGGCCGAACCTTACCCTTCTTAGATGCAATGGTTTACGGTCATCATTGGCATGCACGTGTAAAGTGTAACAGGTGAACGAAAGTCTGATTCAGTTCTTTTTAATGAAGGCTAATTTGGGAAGTAAATATCAGTAATGTGTACTTCCGTCATTAATCAAAATGTCCATGAAGTTTTCAAACACGCAAAAATATTTCGGAACTTGCCAATAAATTTCCGAAACACTTTCGAATATTCTAAATGATTTTAACAAATGTCCGATAATTTCTTTTTATTTGCGGAGACTTTGGAAGTAAATAGCATGTTCTATGTTCTTCCGTTATTTATCAAAAGCTTCATGAATTTTTTAAACGCGCAAAATATTTTCGAACTTGCCCAGAAATTTCTGAAACATTTCGAATATTCTTCTAGATGATTTTTAAACAGTGTCCGATAATGTCTTTTTAACGGCGGAGATTTTTGGAAGTAAATAGCAGTTCTATGTTCTTCCTTTACTTATCAAAAGATTCACGAAGTTTCAAAACGCGCAAAAATATTTTCGAACATACCCAAAAATTTCCGAAACATTTCAAAATATTCTAGATGATTTTTAACAAATGTCTGATGTTTACTTTTTAATGACGGAGATTTGGGAAAGTAAATAGCAGTTTTAGGTTCTTCCATTATTAATCATAAGATTCATGAAGTTTTCAAACGCGCAATAATATTTTCGAATATGCCAAAAGTTTCCGAAGGTAAGAAACGTTTTTTGTGTTCTACAAGATTTCTTAGAAATGTCTGATACTTTCTCTTTAATGGCAGCGATTTTCGGAGGTATATTAGTTTTATGTCCTTCCGTTCTTTATAAAAAGATTATTAAGTTTTTAAACGCCCAAAAATAACGGAAGAACATAAAAGTACTATTTGATTCCGAAAAACTCCGTTATCAAAAAAGAAAAAAATAAGTCTATCGGACATTTGTTAAAAATCATATAGAATATTCGAAAATGTTCGGAAATTTCTTGGCATGTTCAAAAATATTTTTGCGCGTGCGTAAACTTAATGAATCTTTAAATAAATGACGGAAGAATGTAAAAGTGCTGTTTAATTCCAGAAATCTCCGTCATCAAAATAAAAAAAAACAGTTCATCCGACATATGTTAAAAATCATCCAGAATATTTGAAAATGTTTCGGAAATTTCTTGGCATGTTTGAAAATATATTTGCGCGTTTAAAAACTTAATGAATCTTGTGATAAATAACGGAAGAACGTAAAAGTGCCCTTTAATTCCGAAAATCTCCGTCAAGAAACAAAAACAAAATAGTTTATCGGACATTCGTTAAAAATAACAGGCCTCGGTAACAAGGGTGAAATTCAGTGGGCGCCCGGCGCTGTTTGGCGCCCGTTTCTAGCCAAACAGCGCCCGTTGACCCCCAAAAAGGATAAACTGGTGGTGGTGGGGGGAGGGGACACGGCAGTTTGTTTTAGTAACTTCTGTATGCTCTAAGCGGGATCGAGCACGTTCTCGCCCGTAGGCCTACGAAAATCTGGGGACTGAAACTATTGTTAAAACAATGTGTCTTACCATTAGTAAAGATTTTATATTCCACACAAAAATACTTGTATGATCCAATTTAAATCCGATTAAATCAATCCAGCCTCGTCAATATGGGCGGATGTTATAACACGTTGACTAACTTCGATATAGCCTACAGCAGCGCTTCTCAACCGGTGGGCCGCGGCCCCTAAGAGTGTTATCAAACGACAAGGAGCTGTACTCTGGCACTGACTGCTCATGAAGCGCAGTACAGACAGCTTGTAAAATGTCACTTGTTTTCAAAACATAAATGCATGCCCGTTCTCCCAGGGTCCAAATATTTCTTAGAATCTGTCAATCATACGTGAACACTTTGCACATTTGGGTCAATGACCATGTTTTTCTCACGGCGGTATCTTTGATCATCCACCACGAGTAGACGCGATGTGTAACTGTCTAGACATTGCGGCGCTGTATGACCTGACTAGACCTTGTCCTATATTTTCAAGCTCTATCGGTAACGTATTGCCCACCGAAACGATGTTAATTATTGTTGGGCGTAAATGTGACCAGGCCCCGACAAAACTTCTCGACTCCCATCGGCGAGAAATATTTTCACTGTTGTTGTTTTTTTTTTTTGTCATTTTGACGCCAAGGTAACATTAACAGCCTGGAGACTGATTTCTAGAATGATCGGGGCGAAAAGGTATTTGCTAGTCATTATGTGAGAAAGTAAAACCTACCACTGGCTCCTTGAGTGAATGCATCTGCACATGGGGGTGGGGGAGTAGACGTACTTCTCAGCCATGGGCGTAAATCCCGGGGGGGGGGATGGGGGATACATCCCCAACATTTGACTAGGGGGATGGCCCATGTAATCACCCCTCCAATGTTTCAGTCTACTGACCATTATTAAGGTAACAATACACGAAACTGTTCTGATCACAACACTTTCCGAAGAACAAAGATACATCTTCAAACATCTGTGGGGACCTCGCATCAATATGGGATCTTTCAATCTACTGTAATATGTAGAACGATGTAGAAGGTTGAAAGTACGTATCAGCCATTATACATTTTTCAAAATTTTTTACCAGAGCTTCGCCAGTTCGCGCTGAGCCATTATCCGTATAGATGGTGATTGTTAATACACTTATGACGAAAACAGCACTCTGTAACGCTCTGATTTAGTCCTTTACCCTTTTTGCTACACCTATCTGGGACGGTCTAATATCACTTCCCTGCATGCACCTATACTTTCCCTCCCTCTCATTTTCCATTGCTGGCATCTGTTCGTCCGGATTTTAGTTCGAAAGTAGTAAAACTACGATAGTTGTAAAGTGTTCGGCATCGTACCCCACCAGGGGCCCTAAGGCGGGCCCCTGGACCCCACCCGTCATGGGCTCGCGCTTCGCGCCCGCCGTGCACATTTGTCACATTTGCGATAGTTCACCCCATCACCCCAATGTTGAAAAGATATCTACGCCCCTGTTCTCAGCCCACGGTCTCAACTGAGCTGTTGTCGTGTACGTAATTTTCTCGTCCACAAGGGGAGGGTTTCCCCCTCCCCTTTGAGAAATTATTACGTGTCCTTAGATGCATTCTGGTGCTGTATTTTTCAGCTTTTGAACATTATCAGGTATCGGCGAGAGGGAGAATATTTTTTTCTTCTATCTTCACTAATCCAATTTGGCCTGTTTCACATGTAATACTGTTAAAATCAAATTATCCCTCGGTGAACTCTCCACTCGGTGGGACAAGCGAACAGATCTACGTGTGCTTATTTCTTTGGACTTAAAAAGATGTCTTGTGCTTGTACAGAACTGGTAAGCCACAATTTTTACTGTTCGGTTTTCCTGTGAGAACTTTCGAGAAGTCCCCTGACACCTGGAGTATGCATTCTGCCTTACGTGTACGGATACATATTGTACATATATCAATGTACGGTATTGGTGAGAGAACTTTCGAGAAGTCCCCTGACACCTGCAATATTCTGCTCACGTGTCATTTCAACTAATTAATTTGAATACTTCGTAGCATTGTGATAACTGTATCACTGCACTGGAAGTTCCCGCCGTACATACCCAGCTGGACCAGCAAGCTGCAAATACCTGCACACGAAGTCAAAAAGGGTAGGCGGTGCACTATCTGGCGTTACACTCTGTCGGTGAACCTCGCACATTTTTTAGGAAAGGCCCGAAATCATCGTGCGTGATTTCATGCGAAAGATTTAATGGCTTTTTAATTTGCCGTGTATGAATATTTTAAAGGCTGGTTCTTACGACCGAAACTGTTCGTCTCCGATAACGGCGGGCGGGGCATTTTTTTTTTTTTTTCAATTTCCGATTTATTTCTTCATATGCTTTGAAAACTTTACCCTTGGGGCTAGTAAAAGTAGGTCTTCAGAAATCTAAATTGTTCGGGATTGCGTGTGTTTGGAAAGAAGTTATATAAATTTTGGGGCTGGAGAAAACAGGCTAAAATGTGTTAACGAGGAGAGATTGGGTACCAGGCACGGGCTTCATTGTTTAGTTTTGTGAAGACCATTTTTAGTCGGAAAATATTTTTACGGCACCCCATTTGTACTTTAATAGTATTTTATCATCCATCGGGCAACTGGGTATGTCTTACTTTACTGGCGGATTTAAAACTAAGAAAAATCGGCCCTACACACTTAAGAAAAGGAAAAAAAAAGCTGTTAGCAATAGCTTATTTACTATCGAAGTGATTACGATTAAAAACGATCAATAGGGGAGATATGAATAGTTGAAAATGTTACGTTTGGGTTTAGTATCATAGGCTTGCGCCGCTAGGTTGCGCTTGTGTTGGAGTATCTCATCATAGACCTATTATCATTGATTTTAAATAGTAAAGGATTACGTTGTTGTTTCTTTCCTTCTGTGACTTCAAAATACGAGGGTGATCATCACTAGTAGAACCGAGTAGGGCAAGAAAGGGGGGGGGGGGTCGTACGTGCATACAATAGCAAGATAATTTTATAGCGAATCCTGCCTTGGAAGTCCCTTCCAACAAGCGGGCGCACATTCAGTCTTGAAGAGCAATCCTGTAGCTTATGTATTTCTGCTGTGGGGGTGGCAGTAGGAGACGGAGGAGGAGAGAACTTGTCCAAACTATAGGTTGCTGTAATCAGTTGGTTCTCAAGCTGCGGTCGCACCAGCGGGCTGTTCGCGGGCCGCGGCAGACAACTCTCCACTGGGGCGGCATGCCTCAGTGTCTGTGATCTTTCTACTCGTGGTAGATGATCAAAGATACAGCCGTGAGAAAAACATGGCCATTGACCCAAATGTGCAAAGTGTTCACGTATGATTGACAGATTCTAAGAAATTCTTGAACCCTGGGAGAACGGGGCTTGCATTTATATTTTGAAAAAAATAGGTGACAACATTTTACACCACACACGCGGCGGTAGTCTGCGCTGTGCTGTATGACAGTATGAGCAGTCAGTGCCAGAGTACAGCTTCATATGTTGTTGTACTAGCACTGCAAGTAAGAAAATGACTCTAAAACAAAGAAAAATTTCATACAACTCGGCAAACGCATTTATTTTCGTTTAGCGCTTAGTCCACAGTGATCTTCTGCGGATCGGGTAAAAATCATGAAGCGCAGTACAGCATGGGCAGTATTTCCTTAAAACTCTTGTAAAAAGTCGGCAACTGCCTGATTTATTGGCAGTGCCTTTGAAATTGGTTCGCAACATATCAGGCGGGAAAGTCACGAAAAACGGCATTTGCGCTTCCAAAGTGTTCAGTTAGTGTTGTGTAGAAGTACCAAATACAAGTGTGAGAACAGTCAGAACACAGAATAATTGAAGACTCCTGTTTGATATCGGTAGTTTATTTTTTAAATTCGCCCAAAGAAAATGTTGCCGTTAATCATGTAAATACTGTACCAATGCGAAGTCCGAAATATCGGCACAGTTGCAACTTGATTCAGTTTCAATAAAAGCTCGCATATTCACTTGTGACTCCTGAATAAAGATTGGTCGAAAACTTTTCAGTGCTAGAGGAAGTGTACAGCCACAATTTTAATTTTCTTATTATATCTGGACACAATAGAATCATGTCCGCGTAGACAATTAAGCGTAGACGGATTATACGGCGTCCAAGTGAAGTAAGTCTCTAAAATAAGTAACGGCAAATTCTCGTGTATGAATCAGTTTGCCGCATCGGAATTAGGGGGAATGAAATGGCAGACCATCATTTTAGCAGAATTGTCGGCAAACAAGATAAATGAGTATATTGCAGTTTTATGTTCTTCCGTTATTTATCAAAAGCTTCATTAAGTTTTTAAACCCTCAAAGATATTTTCGAACATGCCAAGAAATTTCCGAAACATTTGCGAATATTCTAGATGATTTTTAACAAATGTCCGATGAACTTTTTTTTTTGGATGACGGGAATTTTCGGAATTAAATAGCACTTTTATGTTCTTCCACTTCTGATCAAACGATTCATGAAGTTTTCTAGCGCGCAATAATATTTTGCAACATGCCAAAGAATTTCCGAAGGTAAGAAACGTTTTTTGAGTGTTCTAGATGATTTCTAACAAATGTCCGGTACTTTCTCTTTAACGGCGGAGATTTTCGGAAGTAAATTGCAGTTTTATGTCTTCCATAAATTATTTATCAAAAAATTCATTATTAAGCTTTTCAAAGTGCAAAAATATTTCCGAACATATCAAGAAAGTTCCGAAACATTTTCTTGTATTCTAGATGACTTTTAAGAAATGTCCGAAAGGACCCTTTTTTTTTTTCTTTGATGACGGAAATTTTCCGAAGTAAACATTAGTTCTATGTGTAATCCGTTATTAATCAAAGGTGCATTAAGTTTTTAAACGCGCAAAAATATTTCGGGACTTGCCACGAAATTTCCAAAACATTTTTGAATATTTTAAATGATTTTTAACAAATGCCCGACATTTTCTTTTTAATGACGGAGATTTGGTAAAGCAGATAGCAGTTTTGTGTTCTTCCATTATTTATTGAAAGATTCATGAAGTTTTAAAACGCGCAATAATATTTTCGAACATGGAAAAAATTTTTGAAGGTAAGAATCGTTAAGTGCTAGTGATGCAGCCTGCTGCTGGCTCGCGGCTGGGCCGTACAATCCATGTAAACCTAACGCAGCTATCGCAAGTAGCGCTCACAACGTTGCCGTACCGTTTTCGATGTATGTGAAAAAGCCGATGCAATTCGTGTAACATGTTTCTTCTAACGCAATTAACGATAGGATCGTTACTTGGAGAGAAGGCTGCAGGTGCGGAAAGGCATAACGCTAGCAACGATGCACGTTGGTAACGCAAGTATCGATAATAGCGTTACCACAGGTTCAATGCTAACGCAACTATCGTTAGCAAACGGAATTTTCTAACGCTTAACGCTACTAACGTCCATTTTATTCTGAGCTGTACTGTAATTGAAGAACATAGCCTACCCACAGTGACAAAAGATAATACAATGAAAATGACCAACTCATTTACTTTAACTTCCATTTTCATCACTCTTTATGAGAGACGGTTTTCTTGCTGAATATTTGTTTTGAAAACCCGCAATAGAAATATTTATCCACCTGTTAATTAATATCAGCACCAGCATAAAGATAATATTAATGCAACAGTGAATGGTTTATGTTTTGTCAAGACCAAATGTGCAATTTGTGATGATTTGTGGTGGTAGCACATGACATGCCAGTGATAATTGAAATGAGTTGCTGAAAAAATTTATTTTTCTGGTAAGTACCACTAAATGTGTTACTGGTTGTTGCATAGGCAATTGAATGGCAGCAGAATCCAACAATGAGGTGCTCTATTTGCACTGGGTCAGTTGATTTACAAGGTTTGATTAATGTTTCATCACAAATGCTTACTTCTAAGAGCTAGTTAGTAGACACAAATGTAGGTTTAGTCAAGCTGTTTCTGAATAATTCTTGCCCAGGTCATAAAATTGTTTCTACATTGCCCTATAATAATTTGGATTATGGGGTCTATGGTGATCTTGACATTTCATGGATACACAAGTGATTCCTGTACAGATTAATGCAACACTGTTGAGTGTTTGTGATGATGACATTCAGGGGTTGAAGTAAGCCTTCAAACTTTGGGGGTCAGCCGGGCCCCCAGGTCATGGAATCTAGGAGCCAAATGAGAAATCAAGGGGCCCAAAGCTAACAAATAAAGAAAAGGACTGTTACAGTGTATGGGTGCTTTTTACATCCTTGAAAATGTGTGTAGTATGGTTATAATTAGGGTAAATTGATGCTGAATCTTAGCCTGAAACCAATCTGTCCACACCCTCTGAGACCAGTACTTAACGACAACTGTACACGTTGCATACAGTGTACATTTTCATGACAGAAAGTTACACTGAAGGTTATTTCAAAGTCTTCTCGTATGTAACTCCGGAAGTTATTCCCCGGTAAAACGAAGGGCACTGAAATTGCCGCCAATGTTCCCAGTCAGTCATGAACGCTAACCATTTGCCTGAGCAGCCTGGCCATAGTACGGCAGGTTTTTGCAAATCCTCTCAGTCACTCATATTATCGTTTATTGTAATCTGATTGGATAAACCCGACATCATTCATAGTGCAGTCAAAGATCTAGGATTCAAGGCCTACAGTCTGTGTGTGTACGTAACAGTACAGAAACTGAAGCCATCTTGTGATATTAGAACTGTACGCTACTGCATTACGTGTGATATAAATTTTCAACTGTGTATACCTATGTGTGGTGTGCATGGCTTTCGCCATACAAATAGTTTACTACACTTAAACATCCCCTAAATAGTTTGTTTATATTCTTCCAAAAATCAAAAGGCTTCGAAATTGCGTGTGATGTACTATACGGTGTGCTGTACGTAAAAAAGATTCACGCAAGTGTACCAAGAGTTTAATTCCACCCCTTCCTTTTTATGTTGATTAATATCGAAGAATGTACTTCCCAACATTGTATAGGTTGCATGTATTGCATAGAATGTGCACTATGGCGATGGCACAGTCGTACTACTTCCATCGCAGGTCTATGCATTACAGTACAGTGTAAATTAAGCAGTGCAAATGCCACGCTGTAGGTTCGAAGGTTGAAAAGGAGATTGTCGTCAGTTAATCTTGTGCGGCTCCACCTACATTACACATTACTGACATCCTATCGAGGTGTATGCCTGTGTGAGTGATCTTCCATGTTGTGACAAAGCAGACTATTTATGAGCAATGTGAAGTGATTTTAAAAATAATGCATGTTTCGCAAGTTTTTATTGACTGTCAGTATACGAAATACACAGGCTGTACGAGATATAAGAACGTTGACTTGTGGGGTTCGTGTGCAGACTGTACAATTAGACTTGAAATATTTAGGAGCCAGCCGGGCCCCTTTCCCTGCAGAAGGTACGGGCCCGAGCAAATTTCTAGGAGCATTGGGCCCACGGGACCTGGTTATTTCGAGCCCTGACATTGTATAATACTTCCCTTATTGGGAAAATAATGTTGCCCCAAGTTGAATGGGAACTCTGTAGTATCATAATTCATCAATGGTTGTTTAATTTCGTGGCTGTTTTAGTGTTTGTTTTTTTTTTTTTTTTTTTACCTGTATTGATGATGTTGAGTAACTCATTGCTTCACCTTTAATGTGCAATTTATGTTGAAAAACATGAGAAATATTTGTAAGGGAAATGAAAGGGTGCTGTAACATTTATTTTTCATAATAAGTTTGAGGAAACTGCTTTTTCCTTTAATCAAATTCTGAAGTTAAAATTATGATTTTTATTTGAGGTTCAAGTAAAGATTTTAGGTCATCAGAATAAGGACAATTTTTAAAGGTTGGCAGCTCTGAATTACAGTACTTCTTAGAGACAAGGAAGTGGATGCATTATCTTGATTGTAGGAACTATGTGTGTTTGATGGAGTTGAAAGGTTATTTTAAGTGTTTTATTTGGAAGTGATCATAAGTTACAGAGGTGAAAAAATGCATGGAATCCTTAAAAATTGTTCAAAGCATAGAGATTTTGTGTGATTTTGTCCAGTAGTTTAAGTTTATTTTTTTTAAAAAAAAAAACTGGCCAGTGTTAAGGCTGTTGCACTGTAAAAGTAATTTGCTCTATTGAATGCAATGCTATATAGTATCTTTGATGTTTGGTCTCCTGTAACACATTACTTTTCCGATTCATTTTCATTTTCACATGCAGCCACTTTTAAGTGAAAGTGGTCGAGAAGTTGCAACAGACAATAGAGAAAAAAAAGGTAAGTAACCACCGAGGTTGTTGTGTGCCTAGAAATGCTTACACCATGTTGCAATCCATCATATGTATGGGACTGGATGGGTTGTGACTTTGAGGAAAGCCAACAATTGATACATTACAAGCTTTGGCCTGTTAGAAATAGTCACCCTGAAGAAAACTGCTAGGGGGGTAGTCATTCTGCATTGGTCTGTTGTGTTGAAGGTTGTCTGGCCTATTCATACATGGTCAGGGATTCCGCCAGAAATGCAAAAAAGTGGGGGATTAATTGCTCCTAAACCCCTAGTCCAAATTGATGCTGTCCCTGGCTAAAGTTACAAGTGGGTTCAGTGGGACAAAAGCTTGCTTCAAGACCCCTATAAGGTGCTTTTGAAGGGTTTTAAAGGCCATTTACTTATGAAAGTCCAAACATTGCTGCAAAGGTGCCATCTTCTTAAGTAAGAAACCAAGATATGGACAATTTTTTTAATTTTTATGGAAATGAAAAGGGGGGGATTTTACCCACCTTCTTCTGGAAAGGGGGGGACAAATCCCCCCCTTTCCCCCCTTTGGCGGAAACCCTGATGGTTATGACTTAATCCATGAATTGAATGCTTTTGTGGTAAAGAAAAATGGAAGATAAGCATGCTGAATTCTTTAAAGTGTACCTAAAGTCTAAAATTTAAAAAAATATAATTATGTTACAAAGCTTGAAAAATGCATCCTGATGGTCCAACTCCCATCTTCACAGGACATTCTTAAGCTGAAATATAAAATGTTGAAGCTTATTCACTCAATTTGAAATGGTAGATTGTGCAATAATTTGTGATGTCATTCTTGTACAGTCTTTACAGTCTTTGTTTTTCTTTGTTTTTTTGAAAGCCACTGCACCTTGTGCCAAAATGTGATCACTGCCATACTGTTAAAGGGTGACTTGGGCACTTGGCTATATATGCCCTCTCCCTACAACATGCTATGCAAGGGAACGGTAAATGTTCCAAGGTCATATAAACATCTTAATTTCAAAAGGAACAAAAGCAGGTAATGTGAGTTGTACAAGAAGGGCATCACAAATTATTGTGCAATCGACTATTTCAAATTAAGTGAATAAACTTCAACATTTTATATCTCGGCAATGGAGAAAGCTATGAATATGGGAGTTGGATGCATGGAACTCATTTTCCAACCTCTAAAATATATATTCTTGTAATTCTTGACCTTAGGTACACTTTAAGCTATTAAAGCTACTGTACCTGAGCTTCAGCTCATGTGCTTGGCTGTGATTTCTGTTGCTCTTTTGGGACTGTGTTTAAATGGCTAGATAAAATGTTATCCTCATTTTGAGGGACAGGTCATTTTCTGAAACCATTAAGAATGTATTGTGAATGCAATAAAACTCCTATCACAAGGGTAAATATTATTTTACACCAAATGAAGCCAAGTTATTTTGACCTCCAAGTCAATTTGTATCTACACTTTTGTCTCACTCAAGGGTGCTTCAAACTCCGTATGCATCTAAAAGTATAGGAAGTTACCCTTCAAGAAACCCCATCTGTACTACCAACCAACTGCCCAGTAGTTTGGCATGAAAAGACAGTAAAATTTCTGAACCTTTTGTTGGTATGTATGTGTGTATGTGTTTGTGATGCTGAGCTTGTAATCACAATATGTACCTTAAAAACTGAGTGATGTTCATTTGCAATACTTCATACACAGAATTATTGTATGAAGAGAAAGAAACTTATGCTTCTTGTGGAGGTCAAAGGTTACTGGGGTCACTAGAGGTGCATCTCAAAAGAATCTTAAATGCTTGTAAACACAGTAAAACAAGGAGATTAAAGGCAATAGGCAGTCGCCCCAAAATTTTCTTTGAAAAATCGGCAAACTCTTGCAGATCTCCTCTTATTGCATTACAAGCACCTCTGAAGATGTTTTGAACATAACTCTTACAAACAATAGGTAAAGCAAGGAGAAATTCTCCTTGAATTTCACAATTTACCAACAAAAATATTGTCACATGATCAAAATAGGCCAATCATGAACTAGAGTGACATGATACACTCACTCTGATTCGGGTGACTGTATACTGCCTTTAATGTAACAAGTTCTCATGCTTAGCATGTGGATGCTTCATATTGAGTGTCAGAATGCTGCAGCTCTTTGGTGGAGTTAAGAGGTTCTGTATTAGAGTGGGCAAGATTAACAGTGTAAACCTTAAAAAATAAAAAGGGGAAAGCTTTGAAAATAAAAACAAAATAATAGTGGTCAAGCATCCACTGAAATGGGAGGCCTGTTATACAGTAGTGTGTTTGTCTGAGATGCCCTCTGTAACTTGTGAGGCAAAGCAGCTACATGGTGTCTGATTGATATCAGAATTGAAGGTAAAAGTTACCACAGCTATGAATTTACAGCTTCAAACTCACAAAATATGATTTAACTGATGCATCATGCAAAGTGATGGGGACTCAAGTCATTTTCAAGGGATCATGAATTCCAAACAAGCTGAGTATTGGGCTGAAATTTCTTTGTGCTGTCTGACAATTACTGTCAGGCTCCGGTAAATTTAATTTTTTGCACTTGCCCAATTGGGCATAGTTAGTACCATTTCTACTTGCCTGAATCTGCCTGACAAAATACAGTTGATTCATTTGCAGCCACATTGAATCAATATAGGTC
The DNA here is from genome assembly GCA_029531755.1 of Holothuria leucospilota. NCBI lineage: Eukaryota > Metazoa > Echinodermata > Holothuroidea > Aspidochirotida > Holothuriidae > Holothuria > Holothuria leucospilota. Next base: position 24,060 of record JAIZAY010000185.1, on the reverse strand, counting down.
TACAAAATTACAAATTTATCCATACTGGCAACAGATCTGTGAGAGTTATCTCCTTAAAATTCGATGTTGTTCCTGTTGTTGATTATGTTTACTAATAGCCTGCACATAACCCACTGCATACATGCACTGCACAATACACACTTTGTTCAGCTGTCTCACGTGTAGGATTAGAACAGGATGTACTCCTGATTGACAATAGCATGACACCTCCGAAGATAACCCTACGTAATTAGCGGGAAGTCCCCAAACTGAACATTTTACAACAGACACTTCATTCATAAACACTTCTAGGTAATCAGTGAGCACGATTCTTTGTGACAGGATCGTTTGACATTCAGCGTGAAGAATATCAGCCAGGCAGCTGCATAATTATTTTCAATGGACTAGCAAATGTAACCTTGTACACGTGCTATGTATGTTGTTGGTACACCATGATCAAAACTTTTTGAAATTTTTTCAATTCATGATTATCAGATACTCATACATCATACAAAGACTTGAATAATATGGTTAGAAAGCTAAACGTGTTCTCTCCTGAAAAATGTTCATTTTTTGTATGATGTAGTCTCTGGAGTGCTTTTCTCACAATTCCAAAATCATCGCAAAATCTTTACAGATTGGATTTTGGCGAGACCACGAGTAGTGAAGTGACAAGTGGCTGTTGGAATTGAACTATTACGGCGAAGTGCAGAGTAGTACATGAGATATTTATAAGACATGAAACTCTAATATGAACGCCCCTGTCTTCGGGAAAATTTTTAAGCCACACCATTTTATGGCTGAAATTAGTTTGTTAAATTGGATTGCATCTTTCGCAATGTTCATCACACAGTTGTGAAGTCTTTGCAGATTTTTTTCTTCTCAGAGCAATTGCCTGATGGGACACCATGCCCTATGATTCTGCTGGGGTCTACCCGATATTCATAAGGTGTTTTATTCATAAGGGTCACTGTTCATAAGGTTCTTTAGTCATTAGGTTTATTGATTCCTTGCCGAAGGCAGGCAAGGAATCTATGCGATGGTGATGTCGTGTGTATGTGTGTGTGTATGTGTGGGTGCACTCAGCAACATGTCCTTAACAGGACACGGTACAGTTGGCGAGAGCTCTGCTCTCGCACGCCTTTCATAGCTCACGCGGAGCTCGAAACTGGCGTAGCTGCCCGAAAATTCCGTCGCCGCAATGAGAAGTCTCGCGTGGCTGCACGTGCCTGCCTTGGCAAGCAGCCCGCCCTCCAGACACGTACGTCTGCTGGGTTAGTTGGAAGTCAGCCAGGCTAATGGGGAAATCCCGCGAATTCCTTACTGGTACATTTCCCACGTACCGCTAAGGAAGCGAGGGTGAGTATGTGTGTGTGTGTATGTGTGTGTATGTGCCGCTTTTGCTTGTAAACACGATATCTCAAGAAAGGTAACTGTGACTGAGCTCATACTTGGTGTGTGGGTTGGTCATATTGAGTAGATGATCCCTGTTGTTTTTGGTGGAGGTCAAAGGTCATTTGGGGTCAGGAGAGGTCAAAACGTCAAAACCTTGTAAACACGATATCTCAAGAAGGGTAACTGTGAGGAATGTCATACTTAGCGTGTAGATTGCCCATATTAATTAAGTAGATGATACCTATTGTTTTTGGTGAAATTTAAAGGTCATTTGGGGTCACCAGAGGTCAAATTGTAAAAACCTTGGGAATTGTTTGTAATTGTTTGTAAACACGATATCTCCAGACAGATAAATGTGTGGGATCTCATACTTACCATGTGGATAGCCCATATTGTGTAGATGATCCCTATCGTTTTTGGTAGAGGTCAAAGGTCATTTGGGATCACCAGAGGTCAAATGGTAAAATCTTGGGAATTAATTGTAAACACGATATCTCAAGGATGATAAATGTGAGGGATCTCATTCTTAGCATGTGGATTGCCAACATTGAGTAAATGATCCCCATTGTTTTTGGTAGAGGTCAAAGGTCATTTGGGGTCACCAGAGGTCAAATGATAAAACCTTGGGAATTAGTTCTAAACACGATATCTCCAGACAGATAAATGTGAGGGATCTCATACTTACCTCATGGATTGTCCATTCAGAGTAGATGATCCCTATTGTTTTTGGTAGAGGTCAAAGGTCATTTGGGGTCACCAGAGGTCAAATGATAAAACCTTGGGAATTAGTTCTAAACACGATATCTCCAGACAGATAAATGTGAGGGATCTCATACTTACCTCATGGATTGTCCATTCAGAGTAGATGATCCCTATTGTTTTTGGTAGAGGTCAAAGGTAATTTGAGGTCACCAGAGGTCAAATGGTAAAATCTTGGGAATTGTAAACATGATATCTCAAGGATGATAAATGTGAGGAATCTCATACTTACCCGGTGGATTGTCCATATTGAGTAGATGAAGCCTGTCGTTTTTGGTAGAGGTCAAAGGTCATTTGAGGTCACCAGAGGTCAAATGGTAAAAACCTTGGGAATTGTTTGTAAACACGATATCTCCAGACAAATAAATGTGAGGGATCTCATACTTACCATGTGGATAGCCCATATTGAGTAAATGATCTCAATTGTTTTTGGTGGAGGTCAAAGGTCATTTGAGGTCACCAGAGGTCAAATGGTAAAACCTTGGGAATTAGTTGTAAACATGGTATCTCAAGATATATAAATGTGAGGGATCTCATACTTACCACATGGATTGCCAACATTGAGTAAATGATCCCTATTATTTTTGGTGGAGGTCAAAGGTTATTTGGGGTCACCAGAGGTCAAATGGTAAAAACCTTGGGAATTGTTTGTAATTGTTTGTAAACATGATATCTCCATACAGATAAATGTGAGGGATCTCATACTTACCATGTGGATAGCCCATATTGAGTAGATGAAGCCTATTGTTTTTGGTGGAGGTCAAAGGTCATTTGGGGTCACCAGAGGTCAAATGGTAAAATCTTGGGAATTAATTGTAAACAAGATATCTCAAGGATGATAAATGTGAGGGATCTCATACTTACCATGTGGATTGCCCACATTGAGTAAATGATCCCCATTGTTTTTGGTAGAGGTCAAAGGTCATTTGGGGTCACCAGAGGTCAAATGGTAAAAACCTTGGGAATTGTTTGTAAACACGGTATCTCCAGACAGATAAATGTGAGGGATCTCATACTTACCATGTGGATAGCCCGTATTGAGTAAATGATCTCAATTGTTTTTGGTAGAGGTCAAAGGTCATTTGAGGTCACCAGAGGTCAAATGGTAAATCCTTGGGAATTAGTTGTTAACATGATATCTCAAGATATATAAATGTGAGTGATCTCATACCACATGGATTGCCAACATTGAGTAAATGATCCCTAATATTTTTGGTGGAGGTCAAAGGTTATTTGGGGTCACCAGAGGTCAAATGGTAAAAACCTTGGGAATTGTTTGTAATTGTAAACACGATATCTCAATACAGATAAATGTGAGGGATCTCATACTTACCATGTGGATAGCCCATATTGAGTAGATGAAGCCTATTGTGTTTGGTGGAGGTCAAAGGTCATTTGGGGTCACCAGAGGTCAAATGGTAAAATCTTGGGAATTAATTGTAAACACGATATCTCAAGGATGATAAATGTGAGGGATCTCATACTTACCATGTGGATTGCCCACATTGAGTAAATGATCCTCATTGTTTTTGGTAGAGGTCAAAGGTAATGTGGGGTCACCAGAGGTCAAATGATAAAACCTTGGGAATTAGTTGTAAACACAATATCTCCAGACAGATAAATGTTAGGGATCTCATACTTACCTCATGGATTTTCCATTCAGAGTAGATGAAGCCTGTCATTTTGGTAGAGGTCAAAGGTCATTTGAGGTCACCAGAGGTCAAATGGTAAAACTTTGGGAATTGTTTGTAAACATGATATCTCAAGGATGATAAATGTGAGGAATCTCATACTTACCAGGTGGATTGTCCATATTGAGCAGATGAAGCCTGTCATTTTTGGTGGAGGTCAAAGGTCATTTGGGGTCACCAGAGGTCAAATGGTAAAATCTTGGGAATTAATTGTAAACACGATATCTCAAGAACGATAATTGTAAGGGATCTCATACTTACCATGTTAATTGCCCATATTGAGTAGATGATCCCTATCATTTTTGATGGAGGTCAAAGGTCATTTGGTTTCACCAGTGGTCAAAAGTTTAAAACCTTTTTAACACCATATCTCAAGACGGGTAACTTTGAAGGATCTCATATGTAGCATGGGGATTGCCCATATTGAGTAGATGATCTGTAATGTTTTTAGTGGAGGTCAAAGGTCATTTGGGGTCACTAGAGGTCAAAAGGTCAAATGCTTGTAAACATGATATCTCAAGAAGGTAACTGTGAGGGATTTCATACTTGGGTTGTGTATTGCCCATATTGAGTAGATGATCTGTATTGTTTTTGGTGGTGGTCAAAGGTCATTTGGGGTCACCAGAGGACAAAAGGTCAAAACTTTGAAAACATGATATCTCAAGAAGGATACATGAGGGATCTCACACTTGACATGTGGCTTGTTCCTATTGTGTAGATGATCCTATAATTTTTCGTGCAAGTCAAAGGTCATTTGAGGTCACAAAAGGTCAGAATCTACTGAACATGATATTTCAAGGAGGGTTACTATGAGGGATCTTATACTTGGCCTGTGGATCCATCATATTTAGCATGTAGGTCATTTTGGATCACAAGATTTCAAAATGTTTTTACTGTATAACATGATATCTCGAGTGGGAGTAAGTGTGAGGGGTCTAATGTTTGTCATGTGGGTGATTCATGTTTGTTACAATATATCCATATGGCAAGGAATCACTAAGCCTTTTGGCTTTCTGGTTATTCATAAGGATCGTTATTCATAATCCTAAAAAAGGTTCGTTGCTCATAAGGCTCGTTATTCGTAATGGAAAAAAAGGTTCGTTATTCATAATAAAAAAAGTTCGTTTTTCATTATAAGAAGAAAGGTTTGTTATTCATAAATAGGGAAAGGGGTTCGATATTCATAATAGGAAAAAAGGTTCGTTATTCATAATTGGAAATAAGGTTCGTAATTCATTATCGGAAAAACGTTCGATATTCATAGTAGGAAAAAGGGTTCGATACTCATAATATGGGAAGAAATGCGTCTTTTTAGCTTTCAAGGTTTCCTGTATCTTGTAGCAGGAGGCACACCCTTAAAACTCGCAGGGATGATAGGCCAATGTGTTGCCTACAACATGTTGACAGCATTTTGGGCTATTTAGATTGGCTGTAATTGGCCTTTCAAAGAGACTAGTAGATATTTTTTTGGATTATGAATAGGGAACCTTATTCTCAATTATGATCAACGAACCTTTTTTAAGATTATGAATAACAAACCTTTTTTCCCATTATGAATAGTGAACCTTACTTTCAATTATGAGTATCAAACCTTTTCCTAAATTATGAATAGCCAGCCCTTTTTTATTATGAATAATGAACCCTTTTTTTGATTATGAACATTGAACCTTTTTTAATTATGAACAGCGAACATTATTCTTGATTATAAATAGTGAACCTTATGAATAATGAACCTCTTGTATCATTTATTTTTATGAATAACGAACCTTATTAAAAATGAACCTTATTTTTGACGTATAGGATGTTATGAATAACGACCCTTATGAATAAAAAAAAACCTTTTGAATATCGAGCTGTCCCCATTCTGCTAGCACCCCAAAAATGTGGTTGCCTTGGGAAATCGGATCATTTATGTGAGCCTGATAACTGTAGGTGCTGTATTTTAGCGCAATATATCTGACATAATTTTTTGACTACCTATTATCCTACAGTACATAACATTAGAGCCTTTTGTAAATTCAGCAAATTAAAAATGAAATGTACACACCCATCCACATACATAAAAATCTATATACATAGATTTGTACTCTTCAATCATGTCTCCCCTTAACTGGCGATAATTGAGTGTAGGTAAATCCAAAACTGCCAGCCTTTGATCATATGGCAGATGTTTCAGTCAAGGAACAAATTTTGTAGCAAGTGGTTGTACAGTTTCGATCAAATTAATAAGTTGATTTATTATAACAGCCTGGACTGTATATACAGTAGCCCAGGCTGTTATAACACACCATACACATGTAAAAAGTCACAGTAGAAACACACCATTTCTTTATAAATATTAACCTATTAACTTGATAACACTTACTATATCCTTGAATGAGATCCTGTGTCAAGATACAATGTCTGTAGTTCCTTTCCTAGCAACTGTTGGATGAGAAGTTAAAGAGGGTGTTGCACCGTGTATTGTCATGTTTTACTGTTTCTATCTTGATACTAGAGAATACTGTACATGGCTTGTTTAACGTTTGAAAATGTCAGTCTGTCACATGTTAACTTCTTGTTTAGGCCAATTTTTGCAGTTGAACAACTTGCATCATAGCCCTCAGTGAGCAGACAATGCATAAAACTCAGCCAAAAAAATTGTAATAGTCTGCTGACTTCATATATACTGTAATCAAGATATCTTTGTGCAACATATGCTACTTTATATCTCCTTAATATAGACAGAAAGGTGCTAGTAAAATTTTCTTCTACACTCTTTTTCTTTACATTTGTTTTTAGATTTCAGAGATGCTAAAAATGAGAGACTGGTACAGGTGAGCCATGTTGTTGTAGATAACCTTTACTTATTCATTTTTCCCCCCTTGAATCAATCACCTGTTCAGTGCTGCAGGCAGATACACCCTTGCAAAGTTATCACGCATGTGGCCCTGCAGGGAGATGTATCTGCCCAACGTTACCATTGGCCCAGTGCTGCAGGCACTTTTATCTGCCAGAGAAAGATTGCGTCTTCAAAGTACTATAGTTTGTAACTCCCTGGCATGTTTCATTTTAGCAATGCATAAAATAGCACAGAGGCTGCTTTTTCAGGACAATCCATACTATAAAGCATACTTTATGGTTACATTGACATTTTGGGAGGGATAGGCAATTGAAAACAATGTTAAATACCATTGCACTGTAAAGAATGTACTATAGTTGTAATGGTATGCCATCTAAAGAGAGATCACATTGGTTTTTATTTCTGTTATAGCAAAGTATGTGTACAGAATCAGGTACAGACTCGGCAAAATGCCTAAAGGTCTGGAAAATGTGATGGCAAGGCCTGCAGGTGAAGGCCTAGTTAATGCGTACACGTAAGGTATGGCTAGTATTAGTACTAGCAATCATGCTAGTAGCGGCATAGTACTCATAGTACAGGTCTTTGCCTGTATAATTTTGACCGTACTGTAGATGTCCTTAGTGTTTTCTCAGTGTATATCAAATTGAGCACATGCAAGAAACTTGAAAAAATGGACATATTGCCATAAATTTGCATATCCTATCTTCCTAAGGTATTTGAAGAACATAGCCTACCCACAGTGACAACAGATAATACAATGAAAATGACCAACTCATTTACTTTAACTTCCCCATTTTCATCACTCTTTAAGAAGAGATGGTTTTCTTGCTGAATATTAGTTTTGAGAACCTGCAATAGAATTATTTATCCATCTCTTAATTAATTCAGCACCAGTATAAAGATAATATTAATGCAACAGTGAATGGTTTTTGTTTTGTCAAGACCAAATGTGCAGTGTGTGATGATTTGTGGTGGTAGCACATGACATGCCAGTGATAATTGAAATGACTTGCTGAAACAATTTATTTTTCTGGTAAGGACCACTAAATGTGTTACTGGTTGTTGCATAGGCAATTGAATGGCAGCAGAATCCAACAATGAGGTGCTCTATTTGCACTGGGTCAGTTGATTTACAAGGTTCGACTAATATCACATCACAAATCCTCACTTGAAACACCTTTTCATCAATTTCAGACTTTTCTGAAGGATCTCCAACTGCTGTATGAAAAGTATTTATCACATAAGAGGGACATTGAAGGTGAGGGTTTTGCATTCATCACTACCCCTTGAAATAAATGTAATTAAAGAATTGCAGAGAAATTAATGTTTGGTCAGCTGGGGGCACAAAATAAACACATATACCCTGTAAACTGACATAGATCCAGAGAAGTGGAAGCCTCATTGTTGCAGATTTCAGGTGCCTTTCAGAGGGTTTACTAGCAGCAGGCCTGTCTGCATAATCTTATTCATTGCTGATGATTGCTATGTTGTGCACTTTTGCTCTTAGGTACAGTACAAGATGTTTTGCACTCTGCTAATGTAATGTCAGTTTTTACCCATAAGTTTATAAGCCCTGTATTACCTTACTTGAAAAATGTGAGCATGCTTCACAACATTCAAAGATTGATTTCACCAGTATGGTATGACCAGTTCCTTATTCAGCACATGACTATGCATCGATGTGATTTCAATGTTACAGACCTGTTAAATTGGAACCGTTCCGATTTGGGGTCTGCACATGGCAAAAAAACAGAACGTTCCAATTTCTAGCACCCACCCCAAAATAGTACAAGAAATTTCCTTGCAACAAAATTATTTAAAACACGTGGATCTCGCACCTCAGTAATGACTCATGCAGCGAACTTGTACGGACTTTACGTGTACCAGGGAGGTGACATTAGATAGAGATCCATCCAAAACTTTAATTTATGCTAATCCAATTAGATTGACCTCAGAGTGGAGACTGAATCCTTTAATTGGGGATTATTGAACTAAAGGGCATTAAATTCCTTTGTCTCATATCTAGGCAACCTCATTCATACCTACAGCCACCCCAACAAAAGGGATTACTTGGAACAATGCTTTAATGTCAAACTAGTTGCCGACATTCAAGTACGAAACTGTTCTGACATTCAAAACGACTATTTATTGCCAAGGAACCTAATGATGCTGGCAATAAACCAATGCTCATCATTTATGCAAATGAGTAAAAGAAGTATAAGACTAAACTTTGCTGTCAGATTTTTACTAATTTTCACATTCGCTCACATGATTTAAAAGACACACACATATTGAGCAAGTTACAGAGAACTAGACAAGTACATTGTAAATAGCGTCGAGATGCGGTGCAACCCTCAAATTAATCTTACAAAAAAAACGTGACAATTTGTTCCAAATCCTCAGGTTTTCACATGTGTCAGCCATGGGTAATCACAGGTATTTTGCATGAAAACCTGTGTTTTCCTTTGACATTGACACAGGTTGGCAAGTTGCCACACTTTGACACAGGTTTGATGCATGTTTGCCACAGCTTTTACATGCAAAATGTGTGGCAATTAAAACCAATGTCAACAAAGAATTCTGAGACAAAACCTGTGGTTTGAAATTCAAAGCAGGCAAGGTGTGTCAACCTGTGTCAAATCTGTGTCCAGCGCGTTCCAAATACGCAGGTTGTCACCCAAGAACACATGTGATTTCTTTTGTTTTTCACGTGTGATCACGCGTGGTTACCGACACAGGTTGACACACCTATTTTTGTAAGGGATGTAATTTACAGCTTGAGCAACTGGCAACGTTAAGGTAAGGGGTTTATTTCCCGATGTAGCAGACGATGTGTCCTACTTGTACTTAGTTCTTAACACCTCTTAAGCCTATTGAATCATCAAGAACAACACAAAAAAGAGATTCTTGTCGGCAACTAGTAGGGTTCAAAGAAAAAGTTCGATGGATCTCCATCTAATATCACCTCACTGCATGCACATATATGTAAACACTGACCGGCATGCGCCGCTAAAATGTCCCAGGATCATGCACTGACAGTACATTGGGGCTAGTGTCTATACCTGTATAGCACCACAGCTGCGCTTATGGACCGACAGTAACGCCGACAGCTGTGTGGTATACTGCACCTGCGTACATACTGCATGTTTGTTTAATAACTAGTGGGACTGATTGCAATGCTGTTTTTTGAGATTCAGAAGCATGAAAAAGAATATTCTGGAGATCGAACAAAGTACTTGTGACAGTGTTCAATTCAGAACAGAAGACCAACAACAAAGTTTTGAGTATTAAACTTTGGCAGTAAGCTGCGAGCCTGCAAGGTGTTTTCGGTACCGTAAGCATACACCGTATTCTAATGGTAACATAATGAAAGTGTGGCCTTGCCAAATAGCACATGATGTGTGCAGCCTAGGCTAACGTTAGGCCTGAACTTAACAGTTACATAGAGGCCTTACGTTGAAACTACGAAAGCATGGAAATAAAAATAGGTCAGAATTTATTACATGAAGTGTTCAGAATACATTGCATAAACTCCACCAAGAAATGTTCACTTAGATGAAGTAAGTGTTAGCATAGGCCTAAGTGTGTAACAGTTACTACTAACATTACCATGCAGCTTAGCTTACCCAGTCTAACAGTAACAGGTAACATGATCTGAAAGGTTCATTCTGTGCGTTCATAGTGCAAAACGGGATGTATTCAGCACTTCTACGTAACTAGTTAAAGTTCAATTTGCTTGCATTTTTTTAGTCATGATGGCGTGTGTGTATATGTATGGGTGTGTATGAGGGTGTGTGCGTGTGTGCACTCACAGACACCTTCTTAGCGGGTACATAGGCAGCTGGCGAGACCTCCGCTCTCGCACGTCTTTCCTAGCTCACGCGCAGCTCGTAACTGGCGTACCTGCCCGAAAATTCGGCCACTGCAATGAGAAGTCTCGTGCTGCTGCACGTGCCTTCCTTGGCAAGCAGCCCGCCCTCCAGATACATACGTCTGCTGGGTTAGTTGGAGGTCAGCCAGGCTAATGGGGAAATCCCGTGAATTCCTTACCGGGTCCTTTCCTTGTACCCCGTAAGGCAATGAGTGTGCAAATGGGTGTGTATGTATGTGTGTGTTTGTGACACTTTTCTTGTTTACACGATATCTCAAGAAGGGAATGTCTGGCAGTTCTCAAACTTGGTAGGTCGGTGACTCATATTGAGAGGAAGGACCCTATTGTTTTTGGTGGAGGTCAAAGGTCATTTCGGGTCACCAGGGGTCAAACTCTGAAAACTTTGTTTACACGATATCTCAAGGTAGGAAGCTTGGATAGATTTCATACAAAGTAAGTGGATGCATTATGGTGAGAGGAAGAATCCTATCATTTTTGGTGGAGGTCAAAGGTCATTTGGGGTCACCAGGGGTCAAACTCTGAAAACCTTGTATACACGATATCTCAAGGTAGGAAGCTTGGATAGATTTCATACGTAGTATGTGGATGTGTTATGATGAGGGGAAGAGACCCTATTGTTTTTGGTGGAGGTCAAAGGTCATTTGGGGTCAATGAGGGTCAGTCTCTGAAAACCTTTTTTACACGATTCATCTAAGTAGGAAGCTTGGATAGATTTCATACTTGGTATGTGGATGCGTTATGGTGAGAAGAAGAATCTTATTGTTTTTAATGGAGGTCAAAGGTCATGTGGGGTCACGATGAGCCAAAGTCTGAAAACCTTTTTGACACGATATCCCAAGATAGGAATCTTGGATAGATTTGATACTTGGTATGTGGATGCATTATGGTGAGAAGGACTATTGTTCTTGGTGGAGGTCAAAGGTCATGTGAGGTCCCCGGGGGTCAAACTCTGAAAACCTTGTTTACACAATATCTTAAGGTAGGAAGCTTGGATAAATTTCATACTTATTATGTGGATGCATTATGGTGAGAAGGACCCTACTGATTTTGGTGGAGGTCAAAGGTCATCTGGGGTCACTGGGGGTGAAACTCTGAAAACCTTGTTAAACACGATATCCTAAGGAAGGAAGCTTAGATTTCATACTTGGTATGTGAATTCCTTATGGTCAGAGGTAGAACCCTATTGTTTTTGGTGGACGTCAAGGGTCATCTGGGGTTACCGGGGTCAGAATCTGAAAACCTCGTCAACAAGATTTCTCATGGTAGGAAGCTTGGAGAGATTTCATACTTGGCATGTGGATGCATTATGGTCAGAAGAAGAAGCCTATTGTGTTTCATGGAGGTTAAAGGTCATCAGGGGTCACCAGGTGTCAAACTCTGAAAACTTTGGTACATGGTATCTCCAGTTAGGAAGCTTGGATAGATTTCAAACATGGTATGTGGACATGTTATGGTGAGAAAAAGGACCCCATTGTTTTTGGTAGATGTCAAAGGTCATGTGGGGTCCCCAGGGTCAAAGTCTGAAAACCTTGTTAACATGATATCTCAAGGTAGTAAGCTTGGATAGATTTATAGGTGGTATGTATATGCCTCTTGGTCAGAGGTGGAACCATATTGTTTTTGGTGGAGGTCCAAGGTCATCTGGGTTCACTGGGGGTCAGACTCTGAAATCCTTGTTAACATGATATCGCAAGGTAGGAAGCTTTGATAGATTTCATACATAGTATGTGGATGACTTATGGTGAGAGGAAGTACCCTATTGTTTATGGTGGAGGTCAAAGGTCATCTGGGTCACTGGGGTCAAACTCTGAAAATCTTGTTTACAAGATATGTCAATTTAGGAAGCTTGGATACTTTACATGGTGTTGCATTTTATAATCCATCAGAAAACTCCAATGAGTTTTGTCAGATGTCTGAGGTCAGCTGAAATCACCAGAGGCCAAAAAGCAAAAATTCCCAAGAATTCCCAAGGTTAAATATGAACACAAAAACTGTATTCTTCCAGCACATTAAAATCACATTCAACCAATGACTGAAAGAAATGGGACAACTTGGCATTATTTGGGATTAAACATGTTGTGCTATTCATCGAAACCACAATGCATTTTTGCATTCTGGTTGCATTTTTATGTTTGCAATTCCTGCAGACATGCCAATCCTAATTTTACAATACAGCCTACAAAATTCGTATTTTTCCCTGATTGAAAATTTGATTAATATTCATTAAATGTGCTACCATTTTGCATATAGGTATTTAAGAGTATTTAAACTTCAAAAAATTTTCAAAGGGGAGGCCGGGGGACACCTTCCCCTTAGACCCCTCCCCCAGGCCGGCAGATTCTCCAGTAGGCCTGTTGCGGCTTTGTGTTAGTATTTCTAGTTTTCAAATGTTGCCAGGTCTGATGTAATAATCTTCCTGGATCATTTTTGAATTTCCAAATAGTTAGCTGTGTCATCAGCCTTTCTTGCCTTTTTGCCAATGTGGTGTGTCAAGTATATTTGTACATTGTGATAAAGGTTAAAACCACTTTTCCTTTCTTCTTGCAGACACAGTAGCAATCATTAATGAGGAAGAGAAAGATGAAAATAAAATGGGTAAGATATCTTCCATGAAGTGATTGTTTATACTTGTACTTTGCAATAAACCTTATGCCCTTATGCATAAGACATCACAGAATAGAAAGCACACCCTCGCTGAGGTAAGCATGTAGCAGTACGACTTGCACTAACACACGTGCAAGTTGCTGATTTGTGTACCGGTAGGATACACATGTAAGACTATTCACACATGTGCAAAGTGTTCATCTTGTGTACAGCATGCTTCATTTTTTTGTCCCTTAGAATTGCATCGAGTGAAGTCAGTGCGTAAGGTGTATTAACCTCTAATTTATTTTGTATGAAATGTTTCAATAGAAATTTGGAAAGGTAAATTAAGTTGGGAGCCAATGTACATCTATGTGCAGTTGACCTTTGCATATATTATGTAACAATCACCATGACAGGTTTGTCGGTGAGGTTGTGTGGACTTTAACTTTTACATAGTTACAATGAATCTGTAAGGAAATGGCAGGACAAATCAATATGGTTCTCAGATTTTCTACTCTAATTGTGAACAAAAGTACCTAGATGTTTTTGTGAATAATGAGCAATCCTGTTTTGGGAAGTTAACTTGAAATTTCTATTAAACAAGGCTTAGAAATTAAAATATCAGAAGTATTTTAAAAAAGAAAAAAACGTGGGACTGATGGACGTTTTGCACATTTAGTGGTGCATATGTTTAGCAAGAACTCCTTTACTATGAGGGTAAGTGGATGTGTGAGTTCAGTAGAATTGCAGCTGGGAAAATCATGTAGCATGATGATGACCAATATACAAGACTCTTTTTGATGGTCTTAGATTAGGTCACTTAAGATTAGTGGGTAAACTTTTAATATTACATCTACAGGAAGGCAGTCATGGTGATAGTTTCTTGGCTTTTCTTTTGAGGAGCATTGCGTCTTTTGTAAATGGTCCTTGAGGTCATTTGTTGGCAAAAGGGATGAAAGCTTCAAACCATTCTCTTCATGGAATTCTCTTAAATCCATAAATTTGGATTAGTAATCGATCCGAATTACAACTAAATAAAATATTCATCCCATTTGAGTGTGACAAAAATCTCAGTAGATTTTACAGTTTGCCATTTACATTTGGATGAATTTTTAGGTAAATTTAAGAATTGAATTTAGGGAGCTGCTATTAATTGCACTAATACCTTTAATACTTGTTTATCATTTTAGATGAGTGCCCTGTGAAAGGTGCTTCATTTAAGGGACTAACTTGAGTTTAACAGATTTGCTAATGTATTGACCAATTATACAGTGTTTTGAACACTCATGGAAATTCTTGTAATTGAAATCACATGGATGTCAAAGAATTTTGGCAGTTTTCTAAGGGGTCATGAAAAACTCATTTCTCCAGAAAAAAGTCATAAAATCTTACAGGAGCCACACATAATGATGCATAATATTTGGCTGTTATTTCTGTATATATTAGAAAAGCCAGATTATCTCTTTGTAGTGTATGTGATATTGTAACAAAGTGGGCAGATAAAGTGGCTGTAAGGAGTGGAATAAGCCTTCTGGTCAGTGTTAATAGACATCTGATGTAAGAATTGTTTATGGAGAGAGCTAAAATTGTCATGGAAATTTTCACATTCTGTTGTAGCCAAAGGAACCTAGAATAAAAGTAATATATCACAAAGTCAATATAAAAAATAAATCTAAAATTTCACATGCCCACATAGTAAGCTACAATGCAACTTTGGAATTGTGTGCTACAAGTAGCACAAATTTATGATTCATTCATTCGTTTTGATTGTCTTTTGAACTTTACATCCACAACAATGCAGTATTTCTTCATTCCCGACGTAATTAATGCGTACTGTTAAAAAACGTTTCCTGCATAATAGGCAAAACTATTGGTGTATCACATAGGTTTGTTCATAGCACCATGACTATTCTAATGTTTTCTTTTTCCCCACAGAGTAGACAAGGAGATTAGGAAACGGAAACCTTTCAACTTGTTTTAAGAATAAAATACCAGGAATGCCAAATGGTCCTATTTAGGTGGAACAACTCACTTTTTGAGCTCAAATTTGCCATTTTCCAATTTTTGCTGTGTTCTGTTTTTCAAGCCTGCTATATATATTTGTACATACAAACTGACATAGATATCTAGTGGAGAGTCCCCTCCCCCCCTCCCCTCCATCCCAAAGCCCCCACATCTCACCCGGCTATTGCTGACACTAAGGTGAAGGTGCAGAACTAGCTTTAGTAGGGTGCACCCGCCAGTCTAGTGATAGTAATGACATTCAGCTCTGTTCAAGAGATAGTATAGAGGTTCTTGATGTGATGTCATACTAGTGTTTCTAAGTGCATTTGTACTGCCACTTTGTGTGTATTGCATATAAAGGATGCAACACATAAGTATGTACTTTGATGGTACACAAGCCTATGGTCAAAGCTTAAACAGTGGAGGGAGGAAAAGAAACAGTCTTAAACCCTATTAAAACACCTGACAAGACTTATTTTCAGTATTTTGGAACCTCTAGGTTCGTAGTGAATCACATAATTCAGGCATTGTAACAGGTTTTAGAGCTGTTTGTTTTTCTTTTTGATAATGCATGCTTTGACCGCTACTGTTTGTTCCACCAGTCCCTGTATATCTGACGCATGCAATTAGTTTAACTTCCAACATTGCTTACTTTACTTTTGTCACATATATTTGTGATATCAATGAAGAACCTATATAGCCTAGGTCTAGCCTTTCCTGTTCACAGTGAGTTGTAACATGAACGTTTTGGGTTTTAGTAGCACATGGTTTTCAGAATTCTACATATTGGCAGGATGCCTAGTCATATTTGTACAGGCCTTTGGTTTTATAAGGTATAACACAATTGCTCTGTTGGGGTGGCATAGTCTTCATGCAGTTTTACTCAAGAGTAATTGATTTTGAAGAAACAGCATTAGTTTTGAGAACCATTGTGTAACTTTAATAGGACTGGGCCTAGACCTTTATCACCTTATATCTATTTTGCTGTATAAAAAGTTGCATGATTTAGAAGTTCTTAGTATGCTGGAATTTTTCGGGGCTTTTCCCCCTGATGAGGGATCCCTTTAGAGGTTCCATAGACATAAGCCAAAACCCTCAAGCAACTTGTGAGCTTATGGCCATTGCACCTGATTTTCATTCTGTTAAGTTGTCATATGTGAAATTCCTGTTTTGTTTATATATTTTCCATGCTGTACAGTCATTTCCATTTTTCCTTTATGTAATTTTTTTTATGGTAGACTCAGAATTAGTTGAATGCATAAATGTGTATACAAATAGTTAATTTCCGTCTCAAGTTGTGTGGTATTGGCATGCTGGAATTTAAAGTTCGAACTCAGATCTGGTTTTTCATATGTAAAGATGTAAGTAACATATACTGTAAGGACATTAAACAAAAACAAAAAAAATAATAAACAAGAAGACACTAATACTGTATAACTGCATGAGGTTAACGTTATGAGTGGAAGTTTTGTATTTATGTGTTTAAAAGTATTGTATCAAAAATCAGTGAGAGTCGTAAAGCAAGACAATTTGTATTAAAGGCTTCAGAATTTCAAACCTGTTCAAATCAGCTTTGAAGAGAGAGTGGTGATAGTTAAATTTAGTGTTTCACTGAATTCTGTGGTGCAAAGCCCCTAGAAATAGCAAATTCAAAGTGTTTGTATGATATGGAGATGTTAGAGCTTCTTTAGATTGAAGTTATGTTTGTTGTGATACTCATATTGTGCCAAATGTTTTAAAATTTATTAAGCTCCTAAGAGGACACAATTACGAAAAAAATATTAGAAATATAGTACTTGCTGAAATAATGTGTGTAGAAACATTTTGTGTCAGACGTGTGCAAACATGCAGTAGGAAAGAAACTGTAACCCTTTAAGCACTACAGGTGGATGATTCTTTAAAGTTATGTCCAATCACTTCATTTAAAACAATTTTTGACTTAAAAAATAGACGTCTGAAATGAGGAAGACTTCGAGAACTTACTTAGGCAAGGTGCAAGGTGCAAGGTGCACAGTAAAATGACTCAGTGCTTAAAAGGTTTAATTTTTGATATGACTGCAGAAAGAGGAAGGGACGGACAAATTCCCTTAAGCTAAAACACTAAAAAACTTGACTTCTGTGGCTTACCATCATTAATCAAGTGCTGCCTATCCCAGTGCATTTTTCCCATCATTTGTTCCTAGGGAGAAACGTGATTTGGTCTGTAGACATGATGAAATGTTTGAAAACCACTTTTATCAGTGATATAACTTGCATTGCATCTGTTACCTCCATGAGGACACAATCTGAACATCTGATACAGGTAACTTTCACATTGGAGTGTAACTAAAGAACTTTTAACAACAATTTAGAACAAAGGAGAAGAGAGTGCTTAGTTAAGCTTGTGCTAATTGTTCCTTCTGCTCTACGAACAGAACGATCATCAAATTACCAGAGGAAATCAGTTTGAGAAATTAAAGCCATGTGGTTGATTATAAGATATACTGCAATTAGACAATAGAAAAGTGAGGTTGGACAATCACCATTTTAAGCGTCTTCAATTCAGCATGAGGTTGTATCACAGGCTCTTAAGTCTATGCTAGATTTTTATTGTTGTAAAGGAAGTCCAGGGACCAACTCATTACAGTTTAAAAGAAAAAAAAAACAAAAAAACTGGAGTTGAACTGTAGCTGCCTCTGATAAAAGGAAGGAATGAACACATTCCCTGAACTAGCCTTTAATATTTACTGCATACTTTACTGCATTTGCTTGCTTCTTTGTCAATAAGAAAGGGGTTTGTTTTGTAGAGGATGTAATCCAGGGAGCAGTGACACTTTCACAGCAACCATAGTTTCATCAAACTGAAACATGTGGAGAGAGATTGATTTTTGTAGCATTTTCTGTTGGTTTGGTGATGGAAAGAGGTCAGGATACAGGCATACTACTTTAACTCAGTAGATAACAGCAGGAGTAAGTCACCATACACACTAAGTAATTTATGGACATGTTATTCTTGCAAGGACCATGTTGTGATGATCTCCCTTGTCTTGTCTACTTACAGCACTTCCTATAGTCAATCATTTAGCAATTTACCTGCTAGATTGTGCGATACCTGAATGTCCTGGAGTAAAGGGCCCAAGTTTTGGATTTATCCCAGTTTGAAGAGTCCAAAGGTTGGAGTATCAGTTCATGTTAAACTATGGCTGGCTTACACCAGTGCTTCCCAAACTTCACCACTGGAGACTTATTGTACTGTAGCTTTCCATGCATTTGAAGTTCCATTTATTTTGAGAGATCTTTTTATTGTAATTAACACTTTCACATCCTGAATTGAATCTACATAAGCTAGTGATTTCCCAACCTTTTGTACTGTCTAAGTATGGTTTATCATATAACTATCCCCATCAGCTTTATTTTCCAAGAAATGCCGCAGGCAAGTCCATATTCACTACCTGTTCATAGTGTGTATGGAACATGTAAACATGCCCTTACCTGGGAATTTTCATCAGAAGTGAAGACTGCTTTGTTTGAGGTAAACGTTGCAATCCTTCTATTTCCCCTGTATATTTAGAAGCTTTGAGTTCAGTGTCTGTGTGTTTAGTACGGACTACAGATTTCCCAGAGACTTAGGGAAGTAAACTTGTGCTGTCAAAGTAATCACGCCTTTGTCTGAGTTGCCAGTATCAGGTGTTAACACCTGATACCTCATTTGAGGCAGTGCCACTGTAAGTGCCCTCTTTGAAGTCACAAAACATTTGTAATGCAATCATTTCATCATGAAAAGTAGATGGTAATCTGCAAAATTGTTTTATTGTCATATCATATCCCTGACTCTTCAGTCCAACTGAAGCTGACAAACGCCCATTTTCAGCACTCATGCAACTAATTTTTGGTTTCGATGGTAAGAGAAACCTATGCATTCATGATGGCGTGTGTTTGTATGTGTGTGTGTATGGGAGGGTGTATGTATGTATGTATGTATGTATGTGTGTTTGTGACACTTTGCTCATTAACACGATATCTCAAAAACTAAAACTGCAACAGTTCTCAAACTTGGTTCATAGATGCCCAGTATTGAGAGGAAGAACCTATTGTTTTTGGTGGGGTCAAAGGTCACCTGGGGTCACCGGGGTCAAAGTGAAAACCTTGTTAACACAATATTTCCAGGTAGGAAGCTTGGATGAATTTCATACTTTGTATGTAGATGCGTTATGGTAAGAGGAAGAAAGCTATCATTTTTAATGGAGGTCAAAGGTCATCTGGGGTCAACGGAGGTCAAACCCTGAAAGCCTTGTTCACACGATATCTCAAGAAGAGAAGCTCTGACAGTTCTCAAACTTGCTACATAGATGTCCCATATTGAGAGGAAGAACCCTATTGTTTTTGGAGGAGGTCAAAGGTCATCTGGGGTCACCAGGGGTCAAACTGAAAACCTTGTTAACATGATATCTCGAGGTAGGAAGCTTGGATAAATTTCATACTTTGTATGTAGATGCGTTATAGTAAGAGGAAGAACCCTATCATTTTTGGTGGAGGTGAAAGGTCATTTGGGGTCACCGGGGGTTAAAAGCTGAAAACCTTGTTAATACGATATCTCAAGTTAGGAAGCTTGGATAAATTTCATACGTAGTATGTAGATGCCTGATATTAAGTGGAAGGATCCTTTTTTATTTTTGGTGGAGGTCAAAGGTCATTTGGGGTCACTGGGGGTCAAACTCTGAAAATCTTGTTAACACAATATCTCCAGTTAGGAAGCTTGGATAGATTTCATACTTAGTATGTGGATGCATTATGGTAAGAAGATGATTCCTGTCATTTTTGGTGGAGATCAAAGGTCTTTTGGGTTCAGTGGGGGTCAAACATTAAAAGCCTTGTTAACACAATATCTCAAGGCAGGATGCTTTGATAGATTTCATACTTAGTATGTAGATGCGTTACGGTGAGAAGATAAACCCTATTGTTTTTGGTGGAGGTCAGAGGTCATCTGGGGTCACCAGAGGTCAAAACGCAAATTTCCCAAGAATTCCCAAAATTAAATAGGAACACAAGACTTTATTTTTCCAACATGTTAAGATAGCATTTGACCAGTGACTGAAAGGTATGGGATATCATGGCATTATTTGGAATAGAACATATACCATCGAAACCTCAATGCATTTTTGCATTCTAGTTAGATAAGGGGGTGCAGTACTACCCAGGCTGATTGTAAGGGGGAGTGCGTACCATACATTTTTTGGTGTGGAATCATCCATCAGTATCATGTGAAGGTAGGGTTGGGATATTCTCACTTCACATGACATGGATATTGTTGGTAGTGGTGACTGGTAATTTCTCAGTGTGTTGAACAGTAACAGTAATATTCAAGTTTCTGAAATGAAGTGAAATATTTCTTTTTTGTTCTGAAATATTTGGTTTTTAGGTGCTTCAGTTTCATTATTTTCTCCGTCGTCTATTTTCTACACATAAAGTTGTATTAAGTCTTAAGGTCAGATCATTTTAATGTGCCTTTCCTTTTAATGGTTGTACTTAGTCTCATAGTTTCTCTAAATTTACCACAGGTGTTTTACAAGAATGCAGCTGATCGTTTTTGGTGTTTTTATGATATGATAGTGCTTACATCCTTCTTGTACATAGCATAATTAGTTAATATAATGTTGTGATAGACGAACACAATAACTTTTCCTTCAAAATAAACACAGTGAATGAAATATGAACAGCATAAAATTTATTTTTCTTCTTGTTCGTGACATAGACGTGAACGTTCGCTTTGTTATATTTAAGCAGAAGTAGCAACTCTTCATTTTCCAGACCAGAAGTGCCTTCAAAGATAAAAGACCTAACCTTTTACACTGGGCATTTTATACTAGCAACTTGAATAGGGTTCACTCAGTGAAAGCTTTACTAGATTGAAGATCTTCACTCTAACGTTAACTTTAATACTTACCCAAATCCACATCCTTCCCTAGGCTAATCCCTCTTCAAATAACAATATTTTTTCGATTTCGACGACATTTATTTGAGTCTTTTTTTCACTAGATTTTATACAATATCAAAAATAATACAGCTGAGATAAAACTGGAAAAAGACTCGGGAGGAAAACTCAGGAAAGCTCCATGGAGCTTGTGGAAAGAGCCCTCCGTAACAGTACGTTGTAACAACAAAGAGACAATGTTTACAGAAAGGAACGAAAAGAATAATACAAAAACAAACAAACTAGATGAGAAAGAAAAGTCAGCTACGTTTACTCATTAGAAAAAGTTTGAGAGATTTTTTGAATAAGTTCAGAGAGTGACAACGTTGAATGTCAAGTGGGAGGGAGTTCCAAACAATGGGTCCAGTGAAACGAATTGTTTGTTGGGAAGATATAAGCCTAAATGAGGGAGTAGAAAGATAATTCATGCTACGTGTAAGGTGTGTGTGTGTCTTATGTCGAAAGTGAAACATGGAGCTGAAGATATTAGGAAGAGTGTTGTTACATAAAAATACCAATTTGATAACGCTGAATATCGAAGACGTGGAAAATGTTGAGTTTTGCAAACAAGTCACGGGTTGTTTGAGACGGGTGATAATTAACTATGAGGCGAAGAGCTTTCTTTTGAAGGACTAAGAGGGGATAAATCCTGGAACAATAAGTACCACCCCAGAGAAGAGCACAGCATGCCAGGTCGATCTAACAGAAATCACTGATCGCTTTGCGTCCTCTTTTCGGGACTAATGGGCCTCATTCCGGGATCTGATGTTACATTTTTCTGTTAAAACCGCAAATGAGTCATAAGAGGGAAGAAAGTTTTCCGAGGTATAATATTTTGGCATAAGAAGGAATGTCTTAGATTTTATAATCAAAGTTCTGGACAGACAATTTACCTTCACAAAAGTAAAAGATTAAACGAATTTGATGCAGAAATGACAAAATTAGCTTTGGATTTCATCACGTTTTAAGCTCCCAAAACCACAAAGGCAGGAAGTGACTTCACAAGGAGTGAGCGTGGCGAGGTCTCTGTGGTAATTAATCCCATGTGAGTTCTCACGGATGAACAGTTAGGTCTAGATCAGCGAGTTCTGTCAGAGCGACTTCTCATGAATAGGATAAGTGGGGATGAATCAGACTATTATACAGTGTGACAAGGATCTTACGAGGAAGATAATGACGCAAGCGGGCTATAATTCCAACGCTCTTTGAGATGGTTTTAGAAATGGCCTGGATGTGATCATTCCAAGTAAGGTGGCTGTCTATAGGAACACCGAGAAACTACCGATTTTACAAAAGGGAACCTCAGTACCACAGAAATCAATGCTACGGATAGGTGGGACTGGCAACCTATTAGGGGTACTGAAAAGGATGAATGCAGTTTTGTTTACATTAAGAAATACCTTATTTGCAAAGAACCATGTGCGAACCTTGAATAATTCATTGCTAACAATATGCATTAGAGTCGTAGGATCTTCATGAGAGCAAAAAATATTACTATCATCAGCGTACAAAATAAAGTGCGATTTGTCACTAGCCTTTCATAGATCGTTGATGTAAATAATGAACAGAAGAGGTCCAAGAATTGAGCCCTGAGGGACACCACAATTAATAAGTAGGTAAGTTGAATGTACATTACGAATAACTACGAATTGTTTCCTGTCACATAAATGCTCCTAAATCAGTTTAGTAGAACACCCCTGACACCGTAGCAGGCTAATTTACTTAGTAATGTTTTGTGGTGTAAACAATCAAATGCCTTGGAAAGATCAAGAAATGTCCCAGAGACAAAAAGTTTCTTCTCAAATGCATCGGTCAACGTATCAGTAAAATGTAAAAGAGCATGTGCAGTAGTGTGACCTGGTAGGAAGCCAAATTGAAAATCATACAACATATGTCAGACTTAACTAGAAAATTATACAAACGATCAAACGTTAACTTCTCAAGAACTTTGGAAAAACATGGTAATACAGATATGGGCCATTAGGGTATAACAACCCAAACGGTGTATCTGAAGCGAACTCTTACTTACTTGAGGTCGATGTTAAATCAAGCCGATCATCGGTCTAGGAACCCTTCGGCCTGAGTGGGTATCCCTTATAGAAATTTGAACTAAGGGAGAATGCTGACACAATCTATCGTAGTGTTGGACCGACTATCGGTATTCAGTATCGCTCTCAGCCGATATCCCCATTTGGTCCTTCATCGGTATTGACAAAATTTATCTTTAATGCCAGTACATCCTAACTGATATTTTTTCGTCCTATGCTTCATACAGCAGATTATTTTAGCATCTTTGACTGTTAGTCCCAACTTTTTACCTATTGAAAATGGCACAACATAGAAAGGGGCCGTAGCGAGCGGAGGGTGTGGGGGTGTCACCCCCCCCCCCATATTTGGTCGCTCGGCGGCAAATTTTCCGTCTGCCGGCAAAAAGAGGAGAGGGAAAGAAAAAGAAGAGGAAAAGAGGAGAGGAGGAAAAGAAGAGAGAAGAAGGGAAAAGAAAGGGAAAGGAAGGGAGTGAAAGGGAAGACGGAGAATGAAAAGAAAAAAGAGAAAGAGAGAACGGGTCAGTCTGTTATCGTCTATTTCGATTTTCGGCTCTTTCGATTTTCGGCTCTTCATCTAATTGGCTCATTCAAGTTGAAGGCCCGTCGGCAAATTGATTATGCATGTGACGGCCGTATACGGCCGTCGGTGTAATTGGACGAGTGACTGAGTCCGTCGGCAACTCAAGAAAAGAAGGGAATTAACGGCTTCTGTATAGGTGCACTATTTCGGGTCATATGACATTCTTGAGAAACCACTTTCTGCACATTATTCCTCACTTTTATCATCACCATGGGGAGCAGCACCCGATTACCTATGGAGAGGGTATCCTTTTTAAGCCCCGTCTTCTTTCATGAGCACTAACCTTGACTTTCAAACACATTTGCCAAACTTCTGAGGATCCGGTTTATCCACA
>JAIZAY010001111.1:0-21239 GCA_029531755.1 Holothuria leucospilota | reverse complement strand
TAGGGAATTTTCCAGTTTGCCTGCACAGCAGACATGTATTACTGCAGTACTTTTGCACTTACAGACCGTCCTTTTGATAATATGTTGTTATAGAATGGGTCAGAGAAATCACAAATGGAAGTCCTGTTGAAACAATTGGCAAAGTGGTTGCTTGAAATAACTCTGAAGTCTATCTGAATTTCTCTGATACTTGTAGCTACTGGTAGTGTTATAGGGGGTGTGATTTACACAGCTTGGGTACAGACAGGAAAATCGGATTGTAAACTCAAACATGAAGTGGTTTGAATACTGTTTTGATAGTGATATTTCAGGTTGGAAATGGGTTTGATGAATCAATGTTTTTGAGAATAATTTGGGGAAGTTACACTTATGGCTTTACGTGATACTTTACAAGAGCAATTTCGTCATGTTTGGAGATTATTTTCGCAAAGATCAATACAATATCAAGTGCTCTTTTTGGATTTCTGTGTGTGGAATCATACCCGTGCTGTGTTTTTCGGACTGGTTTTCAGCAGTTTCAGCCTTTTCTTACCAATCTGTTGAGCGTAGTTGACTTTTATAAAACAGTGATGGGGAAACCAGGAATGATTAACATAATGTATGTACCTACATGAATACATGTTGATTTCTAGGTATCTTTTAAGTGTTCCAAATTGGGCTGTTATTTCTTTCTTGGAACTGGTACACCAGTATTATGGTATTACTGTTAGTACCATTTATGGTGGTACTAACAGTATACCAATTTTCTGTGGTACCATGAAATGTTAGGGTATGTGAGGTCTGGGGTTTGGCGAAATTGAAACACTTCCTTAGAAAACAGTCCACTACATATGGTCTTGTACATAGCTCATTCAAAGGCAAGGGTTTTAGAAACCAGATGTGCAGTTATTGTAGGCTGCATGCATGGCACCAGTAGGGCTGTTGCCTGGGCAAAATACCTAGGATAAGGTTAGGTTAGATGAGGTTTCACAGTCCAGTTTCCAACCAATTGGTTCAAGTTGAGCCGGCCACTGCCTTTTTTCCAGTTGAGGCTCATTTGCTTGCTTTCCCTTACTTAGCTGCTTATATGGAGCATCTTGCACAATGGCAGAAGGTTTCCAGTTTTAAAGTCTTTGGTATGACCTGGCCTGGCTCATACCAGGGGGGCAGTTCACACAGTGCCTATGTAGAGTGCCACTGTCACTTAGTACATGGTGTATTTGCAATTTGGAAATCTCAGGGGTGGGGGGAAATTGCTCCCCTCCCCCACAGGCTAAGGCCCTGCCTAGGTGTGTTGAAAAAATCTGGTGCCAAATTGACAAATCTTTGTCAAGTAAAATTTCTCAAAAAAGTGAATCTGTGTGAATCTTCATCTTAACTTTCCTTCAGTATTGTGAATCTGGAATGAACCTTTGCCTTAAAAGTTTTAATGCAAAAGGGAATACCAATGAATGCTTGAGTTGGGGGCGGGTGTTAAAGGTCCTCTTTGATGGGTCCATAAGGTGGCTCATTACAACACTGGTAAAGGGTGGCCTACACAAAGCTTGAATTGGAACAAAAAGAAACTTTCATATTCATACTTTCCTTTATTTTAGAAGACCAAAGTGAAGATGAGTATGTTCCAGAGACTGATTCGGAAAGTGATAGCAGTATAAAATCCCAGAAAAAAAGAAGAATGGGGGATAGCCCTTCAGATTCAGAGGAACAGCTATTAAGGGTTAGAAACCTGAACACCCTCAATAATGCTTCATGCGAGACAAATTATGTTGATGATGATGAGGACAGTGAGAGTGACCCTGAAGAGAACGAAATAGTAAGAGACAGCAAAACGAGCAGAATCTACGTATGAAGAGTGAAAATATCCATGACAACGAAGACATGGAAGAGAAATGTAGCAGAGTCTACAACTCTCGACATTAATGCCCATTCTGCAGAAGAGGCTTCATGAATTTCTCCCAGCACTTGTTGGGCATATCCCATGACAGTGAGCCTGAGGTGCTCAAAATCAAAGGTATCAGCATTCACAGAAAAGACAGCGAGGAAGTCAAACTGCAAAAATCTAAAGAGCGAAAGAGGCTCCTCCAAATTTTGAGAAACAAGGGAGACAACTTGCATAATAAGAAAGTGTTGCACAAAAAACACGGAGAAGTCGTATTAGGAAGAAGGCAAAATGAGAACCATGGCTCCTTCAGCATCTCAGAATATGGGCCGTGCCCCTCGTGCTTGGAGTGGTTAAAACTTGATGTCATACCAAGACACCAGTGCCCAAAAAGAAGTGAGAAACTTGCTCATCAGACAAAGAGTAGTTTGCTGATTCAGAGTGCTGTTCTTTCAGGAAGGTTTAATGTTAAAGCTAGCAAGATGATGATGGAAGAGGTATTTCCAATTATGCGTCTTGATGCAATTGGTCAAGTTGCTAGGTCAGACAATTTGATTGTGTCATTAGGAAATCTGTGGTTACAACGAAGTATTGGAAATGAGCTTATGCGAAAATACTACACGTCTGCAGCTATGCGCTTGTCCAGCAGGCTCCTTATAACCTTAAGAGGAATGGCCACTCCTCCAACAGGCACAGCAATGGAAGATTACTTAGCTCCAGAGTTCTTCCAGCATGTTGCTCAAGCTGCACTTAAAGTTGCACAGCAAGATTGTTCAGATGAAGAGAGTCTTCAAGCGCCATCTAATGCAGTAAAGTTAGCACATGACATCAAAAGAATGGCAAATATCAAATTGGCTAGATCGATTGAATCCAGAAACAAAGAAATGAAGGAGTCCTCCATAGACTTTTTGCATTTAATGTCTATTCAGTGGTCAACAAAATTGGCACGTGTTTTGCTGGAGGAAAAAAAACATGTGAAGAATTCTCCCTTGCCCGTCCCCAGTGATGTTGTCAAGTTTAGTCAGCATTTAAAAGAAAAAGCAAAAGTATGTGACTTGGAAGACACCTCATACCAAAATTACAGAAAAGTAGTTATTCTGGCTTTAGCAGCTTTAATTAGCTACAATAGAAGAAGACCTGGAGAAGTACAGGCTATCAAGTAAGGAAATTTTAAATTTTAATCTTTCCAGTGCTATTATGATGCATATAATTGTCAGAAGTTGAAAAAGTGTAAATTCAGTGTAATGGTTTTAAGGTCTGCTTTGTAGAATTCTGTTGAAAACAAAAAAAATGTGTTTCTCAGTGTTTTCCAATTTGTTGACCTCCAAAACTATAAACATTACTTTAAAAAATTCTTTCCCTCAAGATAATGTGTTAAAAATTTGAATGCTCAAACAGTCTCAAATGCAGCAATGTTACATAGCCATTTTTGGTTTCGATGAAAAAAGAAACCTATGCAGTCATGATGGTGTGTGTGTGTATGTAAGTGTGTGTGTATGTGTGTGTGTATTTGTGACACTTTTCTTGTTTACACGATATCTCAAGAAGGGAAACTCTGACAGTTCTCAAAGTTGGTAGGTAGATGCCCCATATTAATAGGAAGAACCCTATTGTTTTTGGTGGAGGTCAAAGGTCATATGGGGTCACCAGGGGTCAAACTCTGAAAACCTTGTTTACACAATATCTCAAGGTAGGAAGGTTGGATAAATTTTATACTTGGTATGTGAATGCATTATGGTGAGAGGAAGAACACTATTGTTTTTGGTGGAGGTCAAAGGTCATTTGGGGTCACTGGGGGTCAAAATCTGAAAACCTTGTTTACACAATATCTCAAGGTAGGAAGCTTAGATAGATTTCATACTTGGTGTGTGGATGCATTATGGTAAGAGGAAAAACTCTTGTTTTTGTTGGAGGTCAAAGGTCATTTGGGATCACCAGGGGTCAAACTCTGAAAACCTTTTTTACGCAATATCTCAAGGTAGGAAGCTTGGATAGATTTTATACTTGGTGTGTGGATGCATTATGGTGAGAGGAAGAACCCTATTGTTTTTGGTGGAGGTCAAAGGTCATTTGGGGTCACTGGGGGTCAAAATCTGAAAACCTTGTTTACACAATATCTCAAGGTAGGAAGCTTAGATAGATTTCATACTTGGTGTGTGGATGCATTATGGTAAGAGGAAAAACTCTTGTTTTTGTTGGAGGTCAAAGGTCATTTGGGATCACCAGGGGTCAAACTCTGAAAACCTTTTTTACGCAATATCTCAAGGTAGGAAGCTTGGATAGATTTTATACTTGGTGTGTGGATGCATTGTGGTGAGAGGAAGAATCCCTTTGTTTTTGGTGGAGGTCAAAGGTCATTTGGAGTCACCAGGGGTCAAACTCTGAAAACCTTGTTTACATGATATCTCAAGGTAGGAAGCTTGGATAGGTTTCATACTTGGTGTGTGGATGCATTGTGGTGATTGGAAAAACTCATATTGTTTTTGGTGAAGGTCAAAGGTCATTTGGGGTCACCAGGGGTCAAACTCTGAAAACCTTGTTTTACATGATATCTCAAGGTGGGAAGGTTGGATATATTTTATGCTTGGTGTGTGGATGCATTATGGTGAGAGGAAAAACTATTGTTTTTGGTGGAGGTCAAAGGTCATTTGGGGTCACCAGGGGTCAAACTCTGAAAACATTGTTTACACAATAGCTCAAGTTAGGAAGGCTGGATACTTCCCATGGTGTTGCATTTAATCCATCAGAAAACCCCTCTGAGTTTTGTCAGAAATCAGAGGCCAGCTGAAATCACCAAAGGCCATTAAGCAAAAATTCCCAAGAATTCCCAAGGTCAAATATGAACATGAAACTGTAATTTTCCAGCACTTTAAGATCACATTCATCCAATGACTGAAAGATACAGGACATCTTGACGTGATTTGGGATTACGCATTAAGTGCTATATTCATCGAAACCATGATGCATTTTTGCATTCTGGTTTATTATTATTTTTGAAGACTCATGCAGTAATCAGGAAGTGTATGAATTAGCTTCCTTTTTCAGATTTGGGAAATGTTATGATACTGTAAGTCTTAACTAGGACAAGCTGCATCTGTAATACCTTCATGACTATTCTCCACAAGATGTTGCAAGGTATCAATAAATCACCAGATTAATATTGGTATACCCATTTCAATTCAGTAATAAAAGTCATTGCTACTTGATAGATGTTTTGCTTTTACAGTAAAACCCCGTTTATCGGAACACATCGGGACCGAAGGTTGTTTGGATAACGAAAAAGTTCGGATAAACGAGGTTCCAAGTTTTTGCCTTAAGTACGGTACACTGGGTCCATATAAGACAGTGTGTCAACACATTTCAAAAATAATTCCGAAAAGGCTTAAAATTGCAGACAACACCCCCCAAAATATTTTGTTACTGTTTTTCGTGACCGATGATATGACAAATAAATTTGAAGACGTCTAAAACAGAGAGATTTTATTCCAAAAATTTGAGCCTTCGCTCGACTGAATGACCAATGCTTTCTACACACTAAATGAATGTGTGTGCTGAAGAAAAGCTGTAACGATCTGGAGAGATATCTAGAGTATAAATTCTGCAAAAATTTCAAAAAATGTTAGAGACACATGTGTAGGAGACTCTCAAACAGCAGTTCGCAATGTTTTTGTAAGGTCTACTTTCATTATTTTTAGGTATGAAGCTCACTACGTTACTAACTTTTCAGATTTAGTGAAACTATAAAGACTTATGCTAGCCTAACGTATTTTTGTATGAAAGGATATTGAGCCTATACCGACTCATGGTTCCTAACAAGAACTTCAAAGCAAATACGTACGATATTTCTTCCAAATTTGACAAAGAGATAACAGACTGTTTTCTATGTCCACATGTCGGCTGTTTTAGCCATCGTGACATCTTTCCATTACTTTTAAAGTCCCGAGAAAAACTAGTGCATTTCTGCAAAAATTTATGTGGAATTTTGCCTTGTAAAGCACTTAAAACTTGGTGTATACTACTGTAATTGTGTTGACTATTATTGTTGTTAAATATGACGGCTAGTTCGGATAAACGGGGTTTCGGATAAACGGGGTTCGGATAAACGGGGTTTTACTGTACTTGGAAACTAAGTGGTCTTTTTAACATTGCTTAGGCCTAGGCTAGATAAAAATGCAACAGTTGTCTTACATGGTGGTTGTTTTCTTATCTGTTTTAGACCTAGTTTATTTTAAACTATGGAAGTGCTACCAGGTGTTCTGTGGTGGCTTATCTATACATACACCTTAGTTTCTCTTTTTACAGAAAGCAAAGTATTTTTATGCTATATTAAACTTAAGAGCTTTCTTAAATGGTCATATGATTTTCAACCTGCAGTATATGAAAAGAGTAACAATTTGTTTGATAAGTATGCATCTTCAAGGTTCCTTTTTTCGTTTTCTTCAAAGGGTTGTTACAGTGGTGATTGCAGTGATTGTTGCCTCATATATATTCAAATTAATAAGGGTTGCCTTCCAATTTTAGTTATTAAGTAACTTTCAAAATCTTAGTATCCTGAATTCATCAACACTTTTAAAGAAAAAGTTGCTCTTCTTGATTTAAACCAAAATAATATAACAGCTATCATTTCAACAAATGCAATTACCATCTATTACTTCTACAGACTATCTAGCTACTACTCCAGAACGACAGGAATGGGTGAAACCACTGAAGAGATTACTGGGGATATCAATGACTTTGAAAAAAGGCTTTTGTTGGAGCAGGATGTAATCAATATCAGAGGCAAGGTAATAACCAGAAATCCCTCTATCAGATATGCATTGATCTTATGTTGATTGATTGAATGCATTTTGTACCATTTAATTTCAAACATTTATGTGTACACTTGGTTTAATTTGGCCTGGTAGTTTAACTGTGTGTGCTGCTAGGGTAGTAAGTAAGGAGAAGGGTAATATCGTAAGTATCAAGTGGTTCCGGTGAAACCTGCTTTATTTGAAGTCACTGTTCGTCTCTGTCAGGTCTCTATTCATTTTGAGCGAACAACCCCTCTCATTGTATTGAATTCTTTTACAAGACGAATAATATAAAACTATGATAATACCAGCCAACATGAAAACAAAGTAAAAAAAATTGATTTGATGAAGGTGCACAAAATTACAAGCAGATGTTCAACTAGTTGCAAAATTTTTACAACTTTAAAATGAGTATCATATGTGTCAGCACAGATGTTTTTATTCCATTCTCATTCTTTTGTTTCTTTACTAAATCTGTACTAATTCCAAATGTTAAGCAAAATTGGAATTTGTAAAATGATTCAGCTTAAAACAGATTTTTCCTTCACATATGTTTAATCATGCATACACATTTTTTCCAATACTTCCTTGCAGGTGAGTAGATGTCATGTTTGGTAGGAGGGGTAGGCAGACAAACACAGCCCTTACACAGGGTCTCCCTGTGGGAAAAACATAATATGTTTATCATTTTCATAAATATAGCCACACTTGTGTGCAAATTGTACATGGGTGATGTGACTACCACAGATGGTGCTTTCTTGCCTTCTGTACATTTGCAGTAGGGTGTGCATTACATTCTGCTATTTCCTGGAGAGGTTGTACAGCAAAAACTTGTTTCTGATCTTTACCATGCAATGTGCAAACACGTCAAAGCTATACTGTACTTGCCAACTGTTCCATTTTAAGTGGAACTGTACGTTCGAGTTTCTGAGCTTTTAGACCCTTGTAAATTAGGATGTTCCCATTTCTGACTTAGAGTGTTCATGCTTAAAATGTTAAAAAAAAATCACTATGAAGCAGCCACTTGGAAAAAAAGAAGATGCCAATTTTTGCATACAGCAAAGTTATTTCCATATAGAGTGGAAACAAGGAATTTTGCCTGAGATGACAATGTTGACATGTATTCAAAGCCAAGATTTATGTAATGATGGACAATACCCTGGCATGCATGAAACACTATGAAAATTTTAAGGTTGGGTACTGCAGGCAGACAGTGGCTGCTGTTAAGCAGACTTAATTGTCCCCATAGATAAAGGTTTTGTTCACCATATGCACAATGTAGAAGGTTTGTGTGACTTACAGTGTATATTTGGAAATGCAGATGTTAGATTAAACTGGCAATGGCTGGATCCTGAGGGGTATTTAACCTATCTGCTTACATGTAAAAGTGCTGTAATGGGGCAAGTTGTTGGGATTTACACTAGCTTATTATCTTATGACAAACTTAGGATCAGGTAAAGTTAAGGTTATACCAAGTTGTGAAACAGTCTATCAAAGGAGTCCATCAGTCTGAGACACGCGTACCGTGTGGATATATTAATGGCTTTTGTATTTGCAATAAAAATGCTCCAAATGTTATAATTTGAACAGAAAAGTGATAACCTGTCAAATCACACTTGGGCCCACAGAAAGCCAGATAGTCAGCCTTGCAGACAGATTACCATACAGACAGCTGATAGATGGAAAGTACCCTACTAAAAATCCTGGTCATGCAGCTTTATGCACATAATTTTTTATTATATGAATTTATGATTATCATTTTGATGGGTAATGCAAAGGAAGAATTCAAGGTTATGTTCAGGTTTCCACAGAACATGTTTTTAAACACTTGTAGACTAACAGAAGTTTCCAGCTTCAGTATTACAGTAGTTTTTGCTCAGAACATCTGTTTGTTAATATACGAAAGAGTGGCATTGAAAAAGATAGTGCCTTTACGATTGAGAACAATATATCTGATTTACTCATTTTGTAGGGTGGGAAATATGTTCCTGTCATTATCCCAGCGTATACCAAGCCGCTTTTGGATTATATAGCCAACAGTGATATCAGGAGAGAAGTTGGGATTTCAACTACACATAAATACCTGTTTGCTTCAAACAGTGAGTAGTTGTATTTTTGGTTCCTTGCGTTAGCAAAAGGAACCTATGTAGTCAGCTTGGCGTGTGTGTGTGTGTATGTGTGTGTGTGCGTGTGTGTGTATGTGTGTGTGTGACACTTGCTTCGGTACGCTGTAACTCAACAAGGGAAAGTTGGACTAAACTGAAACTTGGTATATGGATCTGTCATAGTGAGAAGGTGTGCCCTAGTGTTTTTGGTGGAGGTCAAAGGTCATGTGGGGTCACCCGGGGTCAAAGACCAAAAACCTTGTTTGCACGATATCTCAAGGTAGGAAGCTTGGATAAATTTCATACTTGGTATGTAGATGCATTATGGAAAGAAGATGAATGCTGTAGCTTTTGGTGGAGGTCAAAGGTCATCTGGGGTCACCAGCAGTCAAACACTGAAAACTTGTTGTTAAAACAGTATCTCAAGGTAGGAAGCTTGGATAGATTTCATACTTGGTATGTGGATGACTTATGGTGAGAAGATGACTCCTGTCATTTTTGGTGGAGGTCAAAGGTCATTTGGGGTCACTGAGAGTCAAATACTGAAAACCTTGTTAACGCAATATCTCAAGGAAAAAATCTTGGATAGATTTCATACTTGGTATATAGATCCACCATAGTGAGAAGCTGTGCCATACAGTTTTGGGTGGAGGTCAAAGGTCATCTGGGGTCACCAAGGGTCAAAAACTGATAACCTTGTTGTTAGCACAATATCTCAAGGTAGGAAGCTTGGATAAATTTCATACTTAGTGGATGCCTTATAGTGGGGAAAAAATTTTGGTGGAGACCAAAGTTCATCTGGGGTCACTGGAAGTCAAACTCTGCAAACCTTTTCAACTCTATATCACAGTGTAGGAGGCTTGAATAGATTTTAGCTTTGAGGTGTTGCATTAAATCTAGCAGAAAACCCATATGAGATTTGTTGGATGTCAGAGTTGAAATCACCAGATGCCAAAAAGCAAATTCCCAAGAATTCCTAAAGTCAAAAAATATAAGCACAAAACTGTATCATTGACTGAAAGATGTGGGACATCTTTCAGAGATGCCAAGTATCTCAATTTTAATTGAAATTATAGTATTATGATTTTAATCCATAATCCTGCCATTATGAAAACGTGCATCAAGTACTACTTTTTAATATTGCAGAAGATTCTCTGCCCACAAAGCAGAGGACTGTTGTGAAAGTTCACTAGACAGACAACATTTGTCCTTAGATTAGGACATGTATGTGAGCTTGCAGGAATTGGAAATTAGAATTGATTAATTAAATGCTACTATGGGTTGTTAGTTTTATAAAGAGAACCAAGTTACTGATCATTTGGATCAGATACCATTGAGCGTGCATGAATTGTGATTGCTTAATTGAATAAAACAAATTGTAACTGTATACTGTCTGTGTTGATATCCCCTGAAGTGCCTGTAGGCTGTATTTCTTCAGAACAATTTATTTATGCTTGAATGTGTTAACACAAGATGTGCATTGTCTACAGAGCAGATTTTGTGAATCAACAGAAATACTGGTTCATTCAGTAGTTGGCTCAGTTTCATTACATTCAGCAAGGAACCACAGTGCCCATTGGGCTCTTGTTTATTATTAAGTGGTCAGTTTCTTCATAACTGTTGATTAAAAGAAAATTCATGTCATTTATAACTTTAATACAGCTTGCAATAACTTGCCTAGCACTCAGTTTAAAACTACTTTGCTCCAGCTCTAGAATCTAGGACAGAAATTTCAATAGAATGGAGTCAAAAGTAAAGGGGTTCCAGGATGGTGACAATTCAACCATAAAATTGTAAGAATCTTTCAAAGTTAAAGGAGAAAGTTATAAGCTGTAATGGGCAAATGTTTCAATTTGTTTAAATTTGACTACATTGTATTAGTTTAGGTCCCACGTACACCATAAGCAAGAGTACTATCACAATGAAAAATCCTAGAATTTTAAAATTCTTGAGATAGAATTTATGATATCATGCTTTGGAATTCCTTTCAAAGCCATATTCCTCATTTGATATGCAAAACTCTACAAGTGCATACTTACTGGGTGACAACAATCTGGACATGAGCTACAGTAAAACTGTTTCTCCCAGGTACACCTGCAATCTTCACATTTTGAGATGTATCAGTTAAATTAGACTTTTTATTTTTGTCATTGTACTAAAAGGGGAGAGACTCGTATAAGTTTTTCCTAAACTTCCTCTCCAGGGTTCGAAAGTAGCATTGGCTTATCACTTGTCCGTCGGGCTTTCATTCCTTGTAAGTCACTTGCCCGGACACGTTTCGCTAGCCCGTAATATGTGAGTCACAGTTACTGTATCAGGCTCGTACTTAGCCTGATGCAACAAACATGTGGGTGCTTGTATTTATAGGCCTATGTGCACAACTGGCCAAAACGCATAGCCAGAGTGAACCTTAATAACACTTGTTTTGGCCATCATTTTTTTAAAGAATAAGCACAATGTGGACTTGCCCGATGGGATTAGCTGACTAAAATTGTACTTGCCCGCATGAACGTTCAACTAGCCCCGGGCTAGCGGGCTTACACTAATTTCGAACCCTGTTCCTCTCTCTCCTTTTCCACATTTCATAATTTCCTTTTTGTATGTTTGTTAATTCCTTTCTTTTTCTTTTTTTCTGTGGTTACTTCACATTTCGTGTTTTTTCTGTTAATTTTATGTTTTCCATGCTGTTATGATTGGAAATAGATTGAACAAAACAAAACAAATAGTGGCAAAGCCTTTATAAAGCCTTTGTGGAATTTTCATTTATGATAAGTTTCTAGCCAAAATATGAAGTTACTTAGAAGGAGGGTGGTGAAAAACCATAAAATGTAGTTGTTCCACAGTGTCCCAAGCTAATTTGTTTGTTGCTTAGGTGTAGGTGGGACTCGATCTTCTACAAATATTTGTGCTATTTTTTTTTTACCTGATATAAAGCAAACTGAGGCAAGGTCATTTACCATAGCTTGAAAGGTGTACATTGTTTTTATTATCTAAACAGTGTTTTCATATGCCAGTGAAGCAAATCTCTCTGTAGGTGATAAATGTTATAAATTTTATGAATGTAATTGAGCCCAATTGGACAAGCAGATGTAAAGAAACAACTTGCCTGACATAAATCGTATTAGTACCCCCAGGCATTCAGGTAATCTTTAGCCCTAGTAATTTTCCTAATGCTTTTTCATCATTTTTTCTGTAGAACTGGGTTGGCACATCCCAGTTGAAGTCACTTTAAGAGGCTTCTTGATAGGGGACATCACAATTATTGCCATGTACTTAATTTCACTGCTGCTCCTTATGGTTAATACAGGAGCAGGTGTGATCCGAGGTAATTATGCCATGTTGTCAATGACAACTGAAGCTGATTTGGTCCATCCAGAACGAATCAGAGCTACTAATATGAGGCGCTTTATGGCTACCATGAGTCAGGTGAATATGCATTGCTCTGTTTGTGCAAATCCTTTGTTGCTAGCATGTGTAAAATAGATCATTTTCCAGCCAAAATATGAAAAAGGCACTTTTGAGATATTTTACTGTACAGTCAAAACCAACATTCTAAGCACAAAATTTACGCACGTGCAACGAACTGCCATTAATCATTCTCTCTGTGGATAAATCAAGACATCTTCTAACCAAAAAGTTTTCGGGGATGCATCAAAGGATTACCAGGACGCCTTAAACAAAAGAGGATACACACAACAAAGAAAACAAAAAACAGCAGAAGCAGGAAAATCATTTGGTATAACCCTCTATTCAGTAAGAATATAGAGCCCAATATCGGAAATTTTTTTTCAAAATCCTAGATGAAGAGTTCCCATCAATTAAGTGATATATTACAAAAATATTTAATAGGAAGACAGTAAAATTAAGCTACAGTTCAGACAAACATTTAAAATATTAGAAAAGTTTTCGATGCCCACAACAAGTCTATTATCAAAAAAATACTCGCAGTCCCTCCCCAAACCCTTGTAATTGCAGAAAAAAAGAGCTGTGCCCCCTGGATGGCCAGTGCAGGGAAGAGGGAATAGTCTACCAAGCACCTTTTATACCTAAAGGAACTTTTGACAAACAAACATACATTGGTATTACTTCCATAGGTTTTAAAGCTGGCTATAACAACCACGAAAATGTGTTCACCCACCCAAGCAAAAGAAACAACGGAAATGAGCAAATACGTCTTTTCTCTTAAAGACCAAGACATTGACTTTGACAAAAAGTTCAAAATTGTGAAACATGCTAAAACATACAGTAACACCACAAAACGATGCAACCTATGCCTGCATGAAAAGTTTTACTTTATGTAAACCTCTGGAAGCTTGCCTCAATAAGCATTCAGAATAAATGTCCAAATGCAGACACTCAAATAAGTTCTTCCTACATTCCAAACGCACACACACAAAATGTAAGTCTTTTGCTAATACATGAATACATGGATAGGCCTCCCGTTACTCTGCCTGGATCTTAATTCTTCAGTTTCAATCGCCTGAAGAGTGAAGATATTTTCCCTTCACGAAACAAATTTGACTAACACATAATACATATATTATGTGTTAGTCCGACTCAATAAATTCTACATTTATATAGAAAAATATATGGTGAAGATATTAATAAAACTCACATTAATCAGATCGAAATCTGATCCTGATTCTCTGTAGTGTGACTACAGCTTTAGCCTAATATTTTTTTAGTCCTGCAAGCTTAAATAGCTGTAGTTATGTGCCAAACAATCATAAAACCCATTAATGTGAAATGTCCATTAAGAGGACAATACTATTATTGTAAAACAAAGTTGTGTGAATTGTCTTTTTCTTCAAGATTCAAGTGATGAACCTGAAACAAAATGCATAAAATGTTTCAAGGAAAATGGGACTTAAAGCTAAAAGTCCTGCATGTTTAATTCAGTGCAGCTAATTTGGGCTGCTTTATGTGACCGTCTTGCCATGGGATGTTAGCATGTCAATAGGCAAGTTTTCAAGTTGAATTTGAACATTACCTCATGCATCAAAACAATCAATTCAATTCAACATTGAGGGTCAGGAAGCCATTTTGGTTCATCGAGCCAAAGTGAGCATGGATGAACACAGGCGAGCTTCGCCTTCTCTTTTCGACTAGGGCTCAGAGATTATCAAGGCAGGCATGTACTAATCACTCCCAATCCTGCTTTCGGGTGCCCCATTTAATGGCGACGTTAAAACCACTTTCCCAAAGGCTGGGTGAGGTGGAGGTTACTTGCTCAGCACCACTGCTTAACAACTTCCTGAATCTGTCAACTTCCTGAGTCGGACAACTTCCTGAAATGAACAACCAAATAATTGCACAATTTTTAAAGCCCCTCAGCTTCACTTTGACCAGCTATGTTAACAAGCCAATTCCCCAGAAAATTTCGAAGTGGTTCCACAGGGATTTGATCCGGGGACCTCTAGCATGCAAGGCAGTACACTCAACCACCAAGCCAACTCCACCCTCAACTTGCCTTAAAGAATACAGTCACATATTACCAGTCACGTATCTTGGAGTTAATACCTATAATGAGGTACAGATCCTCAACTTGATTAAAAGGTAACTCACTTTTTAGGAGGCTGGAAGCCTTGATGGTATGGTATGGGGAAGGGGTAGGAATTATATTCAAGTAACTGTTAATCAATACTGATATTTTACTCAAGAAATTTGGATTACAAAACTTGAAAGTGATTAGCATTGTATAATATTCACTATGCAGGGACTTAACATCTCTCCACAAGAGCAGCAATGGATCGTGGATCACATGGGTCACACCCTTGATATACACCACATACATTATAGATCTACTCTTGATGTCATCGAGCGCATTGACGTGACTAAACTATTGCTGCTAATGGATTGTGGTCAAATTAGTAGATTCAAAGGCAAGAAGCTGGAGGAAATCCAATTGGAAGGTAGGTACTACAATTAGAAAGTTATTTGTGGAACAATCCTTTGTAAATCTTAGCTGACGCTTATGTGGTCACCATCTGTTATGGACCAGCACTCTCAGGATAAACCAAGGTGACCTGATGGATGGTAATTGACCAGTAGTAGTTGAGAATTATTACAACTATGAATGATCTTTCTTTACAAAATATCGGAGATACTCTTATTTTCCCAGGATCATAGAGAAATATGCCATTCAACTTGAAATTGACAACTTTCTGAGGGTTCTTACTTGTGTTTTTGTTATAAACTCGCTGTGCACAAATTTCCTACCCAGGTACTGATTTCCTTCCCAGTTCCTAAATATGCTCCAAATACTAAGAATTCAAAATAAATGCTTGGAATCAGGGTTTGGCAATGTGAAAAAAAAAAAATCATATCGGTGTATCGCTTTTATATCGCCAAAAATTTTCATGATCGTGGCAAATAAGTTTATATGTAGACAGGTATAAAATATTAGCCAATAATACACCTCCCCTCCCCAGAGAAATTACACTGCTTTTTTCTTAGGCCAATATTGATGATTAATTAAATTTTTAAGTGTGTTCCAACTTCCCAAAAGAAGAAAGGGGGGGAGTTTTTGAATCCCTTGTTAAATCAGTTATTGATATAGTGTATGCACCTTGTAATACATGTGATTTTACATTAAATTTCATGTTTTGTGATGTTGATAACTCGCTCCTCATATGGCATATGGTGATATGGGTTCCTGGCAGTGTTGTAACGAGTCACCATTTGGTCGAGTAACAAGTCAAGTCAAATGGGCTCAAGTCTCAAGTTAAGTCAAGTCATTCCCAACATTGCTTGAGTCAAGTCAAGTCAGGCACTTTGTCAAGTCATAACAAAAGCCAAGTCAAGTCAAATATTGGTTAGAGTCAGCTCGAGTCAGTTTCAGAGCCCCATGCATGCTTGCATGTTACATTATTATTTTATTCCTGATAATTGTTTATATGTTACTTGTTAAAGTCGCTTACCACATATCTTGTCAAATGCATTATAGCTTATAAGGTTACAAGTTCCAGGGAAAGTGTCCCCCAGAGGTTTGCAAAGCATGGTTTCCAACCCCCCCCCCCCACCCCAACAAAAGTAATAATATTATGTAGTTGAAATACAAGATAGTCTCCTACTATACTGAGAAGGTTGCATATGTACCCAGCCTAAAAGTTCACCCAACTGTGCTTTCTGCAGGTAGCATACCCACAATGTAATTGGCAGACAGATTTTGGAGGATTGATAACGCCTAGGTGCAGATTCTGCATGCAACTTGTTAGTGATGGGCTCGTAGAAATGGTTGCCGTGTGTGCTCCCTATCCAACTAACCCGAAACGTTAGGTCACTCGGCATTGCAATAAAAACTTTCTCATGCAACTACTTACATGTTCATATTGCTCCTAATGCTGATGCCCATTCTAAGTAACCTCAGGTTTGTCAGGAGTGACTAGGGTTACCACATTTATTTACTGTGTAGGAGGACATGGATTGCAATCCTGGGGAAACGGTGTCAGGAGAGTGGGTGTCCTCCCCGTTGAAAATTTTTTTCGGTTTTGGGGTGTCTAGATGCAAAATAGCTTTCAGATCATATGAGAAATACATGGACGCTGGACATTGTGGGCAAATATTTTTACTGTTATTTTTAATTTATCTTTTAGAATTGGGGATGTTCCTTCCTTATGGAAACAATCCTGTATAATACCTATTCAAAAAAAGGCAGTTATATCTTGCATGAATGACCTACGCCCTTTTGCACTTACAGCGTGCCAATGAAAGTATGTGAACGTTTGTTTTTAGATCATTTTAAGCCCTTTGTCACTCCCTTTTTAGACCCTTTACAATTTGCGTACAAGCCTGGTCGCAGCAGTGAAGACGCCATTCTCGTACTCCTTCAATGTTTATATTCACACTTGGAGCGTAATAACAGTTCTGCTCGTGTCATGTTTTTTGATTTCTCATCGGCCTTTAATACAATTCAGCCTCATAACTTGGTCATTAAACTCATGAGTTTGGATATCTCACATGGTATCATTAGGTGGGTCATGAAGTATCTTACAGATAGAACACAGTTTGTTAAACTTAGTTCCACTTGCCATTCAGATATCATTTCATCTAACACAGGGGCTCCGCAGGGTACTGTTCTGGCACCCTTTCTTTTTACTTTATACACGTCTGATTGCAGATCCCTGGAGAAGGAGTGTCCTCTTATCAAGTTTGCCGATGACACAGCTATGGCTGGGCTTATTCATGGAGATGATGATAGGGCATACCCTCCACCAGCTGCAATTATTCGTAGACTATTGTGAATCTAACTTTTTGCAATTAAATATCTCTAAAACAAAAGAAATTATTGATTTTAGGCGTAACGTTAATACACCACTGCTGGTCATTATAAAGGGGGAGGAAGTAGATCGTGTTTCAACTTACAAATATCTGGGTGTGATTTTGAATAATGAGCTAACTTGGGGGGATCATGTAGATGTTATTATTAAGAAGCTGAACAGCAGACTCTATTGTCTCAGGAAAATGGCACATTTCAATGTTCGCCCCGTTATTTTGGATATGTTTTACAAGGCTACCATCTGTGGAGTCTGGAGGTATTGCCTGGTCTGCTGGGGTGGGAATGTAACCAAGTTAGAATGGAATCATATTGATAATATAATTTAGAAAGCTGAAAGGGTTATTGGTATATATCTCAGTCTGCTGTTGACTGGGTGTATCAGTGCCTGCTCCAAGCCAAGCTGGACTCTTGTGTGGAATGACTGTAATTACCCTTTATTTCAACAATTCCATAACAGCATCATCTCGAGAGGTATTGGCAGACTGAGACTTCCTGAACTTAAGACTAACCGCCACCGGAACTCTTTTATACCTCGTGCAATTAGACTTTATAATGTTTCTTTGAGTCGTTAGGTGGGGTCGTCGCTATTGATGGTTTTTCTATTGTTTTATTGTTTAAGCATTTTTAGTCTTTGTCTTAATGTTTGAATCCTCAATTTTTGTCATTGTACATACTGCTTTTGTCTTTATATTTTTACTTTTTATGTGCGAGTATTTCAATTTCCTTTTATGGAGCAATAAAGTGTTACTTACTTACTTACTTAATTTTACAAATCCGCCCGGACGCCAGCGAGAAC
Source organism: Holothuria leucospilota (assembly GCA_029531755.1). NCBI lineage: Eukaryota > Metazoa > Echinodermata > Holothuroidea > Aspidochirotida > Holothuriidae > Holothuria > Holothuria leucospilota. Next base: position 3,412 of record JAIZAY010001111.1, on the reverse strand, counting down.
AAGTAAAAAGAGGACAGTCCGTCTAGAACTGGACTTCTACTAACTCAACAAGTAGGCCTACACTTATGCACAGTTATTTATTCTGAGCCACTCTTATCAGATTTCTGTGCAAGTGCATCCGGGGCTTTGCCCCCTAAATTCCCCACCTGCATCCTGCATCTCAGTAGGGGTCCTAAACATGGGCCCTGCGTATGTGGTTGGTGAACAAAGTTGATTTCCTATCTTGCCCCTAAGCCTCACAAAAGTTTTGGATTCGTGTCTCTGGTTGTCCCATCCCTACTTGAATAGACACCTGTTTCTGCTACCCCCAGTCAATTTTTAGAGCCCTCCTGGCCAAGTGCATACAATTTACAAGTCCCCCCCCCACTTTTAAACAGCAATGAGAGATGAGATATGTTGCTTACAACTTGTAAGAGTTTGGTAGTTAATTTGTTAGGTGAGATATTTAATGACACACCAACAAAGTGTTTCACAGTGTCATGTCAACTAGATAAAAATGCACAGTTTGAATACTATTTCAAGGTTTCAAAAACGGTTCAAGTTCGGTTTCAAAAAGTTCAACTACGTTTCAAGTCCTTCCATTTAGTCGCCTCCTACGACAGGTGGGGAATACCATGAGCATATTCTACAACCCTCAGCCCAAAGGGGGTCAAATATGGAATTTGCTGGGTTTTGTGCATAGCGCGATTAGCATTACGGGCGGGCGTGGCATATTTACTTAGTTTATTTAGTAAAACATTTGTCTTGCTTGCTTGTGTCGCACTCCCAAATCTTTAGAGCTAATTCAATTAAGTCCTTTACTTTGACTCGAGTCTAGTTTTGATGTGATTTGGGTCTGTTTCTTTGACTATAGACTCGTTCAAACTTTAGTCATTATAGTCAAGTCATTTGAGGTGTTGACTCGAGTCAAGTCAGTTCATTTTGGACTCTGGGCTTGAGTCACGTCAAGTCACTTCAAAATGCGACTCGAGTCGACTCCAGTCAGAGTCAGTGACTGGACTTGTTACAACACTGGTTCTGGCGATGGTTTATCATGTGTACGTATCGCCCAACCCTATGTACTTGCAGTCCCATTGTTTTATGTACACAGATTAGCTCTATAACCAAATGTACTGCAAGACCTTTTTTCTACTAGCCTATGTCACTGCAATAGTACTGCAAGCAGTTTGAAATCCCCTTGAATCCTGCGACAATGCAGTTGTGTACTGTGTGAATTTATCCTCAGTCAGCCTAACTCAGTTGGGATGAATTCTAATACAGTTGCTCAACAACCTTCACGGTTCTTATGTTCAACTGAAAGAGGTAGTGAGATATCAGTTTGACTTAGGATCTGGACATGTTCTTATTGCACTGCAGTTATACATTGTGGGGTTTTTAGTGTATGTCACTGTGGGGCTGCACTGTTAGTGAAGTTACACTATGGGTTGTCAAATTCAGAAAGTATAGCACTACACTATGGGTCGAAAAAAGTTGTGTGCAGTGTGGGACTGTTTATGGATTTAAAATATTTCCTGTAGGAAATCTCTTAAGCAATGCTTTTTGTGTTGCTGTTGCCAATACAGCCACAGTTAAATTTAAGTAGGTATGTAATTTGGAACTAACATGTTAGCTAGGATGGCAATATTAATACCATTATGTCATCACCTTTATTGGGATACCCGTATACTAAATGGATAACAGCATTTAGGTACTTGGGTAGGAATTTTCTACCCAATGGAAACACCAGAGTTCCTACAACTGCCCTCAAATCTTGTGAATGCATTATCTTATAAAAGTGTGGTCAGTTGTTTTGTGACATTAAGCCATCCATGACACCTTTTACAGTATGAATGTAAGAATAGAATCTTTCCAATAATTTCAAAAGGGGATTATGCACACTTTTTGACTGCACAGAGCACTCTCTAATTGTATTTTTGGTGGACCTCCATTTCATACCCCCTCAATACCTTCCTCCCCACCCCCAACTGTAATCATCAGTAAATGATAAGTGGACTGTAATTAATAGGTGTTCATAGTTGTTTGTTGTTAAAAATCTTCATTCAACCATTTGTCTCTGATGTCTCTAAATTGGTAGCCCAATATGAATTAAGCACAGTACCCCTTCCCATCTTTCCTACTGAGATTATCTTTGATATACTTCCACTGGCCCTTGCATGGGAACAGGCAGATTTCATCAGGCTCAATAGAAGCAGATTCTCTCATTGTGGTTTAACAAATAGTGTTAATTTCAGTCTGGTAATTTTAATTTGTTTCAAATCATGTATTTTCACAGTCTGGCAAAGGCTTAATTGGTTCTCTCCCACCAGAGATGGTGAAAATTTAAACACTCACAAAAATTAGACCACAAATGCAATAAAAAAATCCTTGCAGTCGGTGTGACCTGCTTTTTATGTTTTGGTTATATTTTTCTAGATTTGATTAGCCCCAAAGATATGGACAGTGGAACTTGTTGTACTGAAGAAGAAGAAGAGTTTGTTCCTGACCTGCCTCAGGAGCCTGAAGATGATGATGATGATGATGCTTCATCATTGTGTAAGTGCTTGAGTTTATTATCTCAATACATAACATGTATTGAGATATTGTCAGGCTAGCTGGTGGTAAAAATATCTTTAAAACAGTAGATGTCCCTTGATCTGTGGTCAATGTCTTTCAGAGTTTGACAGCATGCCCTTTGAGTTCAGGGCAGAAGAAGTTATCCATTTTGGTGTGAAAAAAATGATGATTTCTAAGTGTTTTTACGGTTTTTTGTGCAAATTTTGGCCCAAAACGCTCAGTTGTCAAGGTAGCTGTCCATTCTATGCACACGGCACATTTGGTTGCTAGGCACATGTTTTTTTCCTGCAAAACAAAGAAGTCAACAAAGGTGTGAACTATTTGTACCGCATTAGTACCGAGAAAAAAATTTGGCAAATGACGTCACGAGCTCAATCACAGCATTTGTTAGATTCAAGGTGTCTCATTCCTAAGTAGGCAGTACAATGCGGGGCTTAATTGATTTGTTGGGCGAGGATGAAATGAAATGCCTTGAATATAAACACAGCCGTTCAATCACAGCTGGAACCTGTTTTGGTTTTGTATGCGTACGTCATCAGATCTTCTTCTTTTGGAATATTATACGGTGACACAACCAAATGGACATTACTTCACCACGTCTGCCGATCGTAGAGTTAAAAATAAATGGAATTATTCATGGATTGAGAAGAATATTTCAACAGATATCCAAAATATACTGCCTGAAACTGGAAAGGCAGTGCAATTGTGTATCATTTCAGCGATTTCTTCCAAGTTCAATTAAGGTGAACAACTTAGTAACGTCATAGCCTAGCCTACTAACGATAACGTTAGGCCTAATGTTATAGTTATACCATATGCATAACCAAGCATAGGCCTAGTAACGTTAGAGCTAGCCCAC
>JAIZAY010001263.1:0-17791 GCA_029531755.1 Holothuria leucospilota | reverse complement strand
GGTATGTTTACTCTGCTTTGTAAGAACTCAGTGAAACACCTACGTTGACAGGCAATTGCTATTCATATTATCCTTGAAATCCCCGTCAATTTTATGTGTGCAAAACACTTATATATCTCATCACGTTATTACGTCATCAAACAGGTGCGCCCTGACTCTTTTTGTAATTTCTTTTTGCGTGCATATCTAATCTGCGTGTATACCTTAATTTCGTTCGTAACTGTTTTCGATTGCCTACCGATGCCGTTTGTCTACTGTTTCTTTTGTGTCTAATGTTTCGTTTGTGTCTAATGTTTCGTTTGTGTCTAATGTTTCGTTTGTGTCTAATGTTTCGTTTGTGTCTAATGTTTCGTTTGTGGCCTATGTTTCGTTTTGTCTGGATGTTTCGTTTGTGTCTAATGTTTCGTTTGTGTCTAATGTTTCGCTTGTGTCTAATGTTTCGTTTGTGTCTAATGTTTCGTTTGTGTCTAATGTTTCGTTTGTGTCTAATGTTTCGTTTGTGTCCAATGGTTTCGTTTGTGTCTAATGGTTTCGTTTGTGTCTAATGATTTCGTTATGCACGCAATGTCGATAATATTTGTACGATCGGCGTTCCATACAAAAGCCCGTTAAGATTGGCACAGGGGTGAGGTCAGCCAAAATTGGGGGGGGGGGGTGCCCAGAATGATTTTGTTTAACGTTTGATGGTCAGAAAGCCAGTTAGCTCTTCGATGATCCTATACCGGAGTGAGCGTGGATGAACACAGGCGAGATTCACCTCCTTTTCGACTAGTGCTCCGAGTTAACTAGGCAGGCTTGTACTAATGTTTCCCAAACCTGCCCCCAGGAACGCCATTTACGTCTGCATTTGACGGACGTGAGTGTATCACTAGTGTTTAGCCAATTTAAACTCCTTCAGCACCATTGTGATCAGCTATGCTGAACAAGTTCATTTTATTCCCCAGAAAATTTCCAAGTGGTTCCGCCGGGATTTGATCCGGGGACCTCCGATGCGGGTTAGGTTAGGTTAGGTTAGATGAGGTTTAAGGTCCCAGTTTCCAACCAATTGGTTCAAGTCGAGACGACCACGGCCTTTTTCCAGTTGTGGCTCACTGGCTTGTTTTCCCTACTCCATTGTTTAATATGCTGCGCCCAAGCACAAAGCAGTAAGGTTCCAGTGTTAAGCTTTGGTATGACGGCGACGATTTGAACCCTAGACCGTCCGGCTGCAGTCGATGCTCTAGCCACTTTGACCTGCAGTCGGTGACCTCCGATGCGAGCAACATACACGCAACCACCATGATGCATGCCAACTTCCACCGCACAGCAAGGGCCCGCATTTATCTAGGATCAGTTTGGGGAATGAAGGTCTTGTTTGCCAATATTCGCAAAATTTTCAGTAAATTACAACATATGAATGGTTTTGGGGGGGGGGGCACATATTGTGTGCAAATATGCACTATTCGGCTGATGGCAACCCATTTTAGGCTGATGGCCTCACATAGGTTGTTTATCGTTCCGTGGAGGAAATTAGCCTTTCGGCTGCGTTTGAAGGAAAATAATATGTCCCCCCGATGGGTATTTTCCATATTTTTTTCACCGGAGATGTGATCATACTTGTTCACTGCAATTGAGCTACTGGGTTGAGATGAAAAGAGGCCGCCAACATTTAGCAACCTAAGTTCTTTCTGGGTGTACGAATTCCCCTTGATTCTGATCAATTACAAGTTTTGCCCCTCTGAATTTTTTTTCCTGCGGACGCCCATCCTCAGTTCCAAAGTAAAATTCGCTGGTTCGAGGCCATTGTAGAAGCTGGTGAATTTTTCGGTCAGCCTTGCACTTAAGGAAGTTCAACTTCTCTCCTAGAGCCCTGTTAACGAGTGGAATCTGCCTGAGTGGGTAGTTTACTCCGATACATCAGTGCCAGACCCCTGTGCAATAACTTATACTTAGCGCCCGAGCTTGGTTTGCCCCCCCCCGGTCTCCAAGTCTGGTTACTGGCCTGATCAATGCACTGCTTTAAGGTTTACATTGGTAAGATATCTTTGGCATACAGGGTCGTCGCCATGTACTGGGGGTTTGTAAGGGTGTCTCACCCACCCAAGCTCGTTTAAAGTGACGAATAGTCGGAAATCTGAAATAACCAACTGGAATTTTTTTTTTTTTTTTCTGTATCTCATTCTATCACATTTTTTCACAGGGGTGACTGAAGCCCATGTAAACTTTGTAATACAGTTTTCCAACTATATCAAGTGAGATAATACCACAACGTTATTTCCCTCAAAACTATCAAGATTTTCGCGCGCGTTCCGCGCGCTTCAAACGCTTACCTTCAGTGTTGTTTTCTTACTTTAAGTTATTATTAATATCTTCCGATAGCAACTTTCGGAGGAAGCACAGCAGCAGAAGTTTGAAAGCCGTTTTCGAATTACCAGGCAAAAGCCTGCTTTTTGAAGTGTTGGCATGTTGGTTTTGTTAGGCAATTGAAAGTGTCCTCGATGCAGATCCTGAATGCAGTTTTGTCATGGAAATTTTATGTTTAATGAAAATTTCGGCGCGCTTTCGCTCGCAATAGCGTCGCGATTTGCACTCCCATCTCATATACGGTTATAAGGTAATTATATCCAGCGCGGCTTTACAGTGGGGCTAGGGGTCCTTTTAGCCCCCAAATTTTTTTCCAGCCCCTTAAAATTGTGCAAAATTTATATAGAACTTATATTGGTGAAGTGACATATGATATGCTCCGAAAATATTCATATAGCTATTGATCAGGAATCAGTAAGTTTCTGTAACGATTCTTTTCTATGATTTCAAAAAAAAATTTTCGCTTTCTTCTACGCAGTCTTTTTCATCTATAGTTCTATCTCGTGGTAAACGCCACGTCGTTTCAACATATTGGATTTATTCAACGTTTTGCACAAATATTGTTCTTCCGTGTAGGCCCGTGATTCTAGAAAAACTAACGAAAATGCAAAATTTGTTGCGAAGTTTTATCCTCCTTTTGCCTAACTTTTGGAAGCCTTCTTTTTTCTTCAGCCTCTCCGGTCGTGACAAACATATTTGTAAGATAAAAGATTTTTCAGTTTCGTAGGGGTAGCCTTATAATGGGTAAAATAAAGACAATGTAATACCCCGACGGCGCGACGACCATGGGCCCAGTCGACTCCCAAATATTTCATGGTTAAGTAGGGCAGCAGGGTTAGCAGTTTTTGCCACAGGCTGTTTCTACCGGTAAAATCCGTCCTGGTAAAAACAAGTTTTTGCCGAAAAATGAAAAAAAAAAAAACGGAAAAAACCTGTTCTGAGAAATTGAATAAAATGTTGTTAGCAAGTACTTTTTATGCTTTTTTCAAAGTCTAAGGATGGAAGTAATTTTGCTACATCAAGATTAACCATTTCAGGCAACACTATATACCATGTGAGAGCCTGAATGTGGTTTGTTTAGTGATTTTGGCCACTTTTTGCCAGATTTACACTGTTTTTGTGTTAAGTGTACATACACTGACATAATGCAGAAAAATTAGGAAGGAAACTCATTCATAATTACAGGATTTTGTTCTGTTTGATGGGAAGCTTTCCTGTGAAAACTGGGAAGTTACTAATCCCACTCTTGGGTGTACCTTTCAGGTGAACCTGCAGGTGTGTAGGTCCTACAGTACAAGAACTCAATATCTTACATTGACCTCCAGTACAGTAGTGTTCTGTGTTGTTTATAATTCAACCATCCACCTTCCATCAACATTCCCACTTTCTTTTGGGAATTAAGTCAACGGTGTCCATGCCTCTGTATGGCAACAGGCTATGACATCACACACATGGACTTAGAAACCAGTGACGTCACAGCCTGTTTGAATCTGATATAGAGACATGGGTACCATGACTTTATTCCAGTTCATATATACTTTAATTTTGGAGAAACAAAAAGTGAAAACGCTTTCTTTTTTAACAATTTTTCATTGATCATGAATTATTCTCCCAAGTTGCCTAAAGTTTCGTAGGTTTCATCCAGCATTTTTACTTTCAATGTGAACAGTGACATAAACAAAACTTGCAGTTATTACTGTACCTGGTTTATTTTGAACGTTCACCTTTAAATAGACCAGCACTTTACTATATCATGGGCATGTTCAGTCTGCACATGATCGCACAGTTGCTCTCCATACACCCTTTGTCTCCATACTTGATAAGAACATGCGTAACTGACAAATCAGAGGCCACCATATTCTCAAAAAGTATTTATGAATGTAAAACAAAGTGCTGGCTATCCACTTAAGTTTCCTTCATTCATACAGTACATTGCTATTTGTGGGTTATCGAACTTTTCAAAAGGAAGATAACTTTAGACAACAAATAGTACCTTTGTATTTGATTAGCCATCTATAACTTCTTACTTTTTTCGTTCAAAATTAGTAAAATACGATAGATGTAAAATGCTTGGCGTCATACTCCATATTATCATTTGGATGTCAGGTAATAAGCATTATGTCATTAACCCCATTTTATATAATTGATCTAGAGCTTCCAGGAGACCCTATACAGATATCTTCCAGCCTTAAATGCCCTTTAATAATGCAAAATGAAGGAAAGGAAAATTTTCGTAATAGTCCAAGAAAGTTTCTATTGACTTCATGCACGTATTTTGGCGTAAAAGCTTTGTCCGAATAGAAGGCAGTAAAGTAGCCAAAAGGGGGCCTTCAGAGGTTTGTTGACAACGTATTCTTCTCTTAGACAACATACTTTCTGCTTTCACCTAACCAAACAATAGAATTCACTAAATTATGAACACCCCCTCCCTTTAGACCCCTCCCCAGGACGACACCTCTGTGTAGTGACAAAGGAAGGATCCCCACGCTGTATATAAACACAGGACGCATAAAAAATGGTGCAATTTGCGTGCCATCATTCAGTCCATCCAGTCGGAATTTTGGACCTTCACACCAGGCGCATGCCCAAAGGGGGGGGGGTCCTGGAGACCAGACCCCCTACAGGCTCACGCCGACCTTAAGATTTTTAAGATTCTTTTAGAGTTTTCGACCCAAAATACCCGCCTCATTTGAGAAATCATATCTCAGACCCCCTGCTGAAAATCCTGGACACGCGCCTGCAGCTCCCCCCCCCCCCAAATGACCCTTACGACGGTCCTGCTTACATGACTGTGGTAATCTAATTGTACTGGGCTCGATTGGTGTTGGTTTGGTTGTTTGTATTGGTAAGGGGTTTGGACTTAAGGGCATCCTATGGGGCTTTAGCCCTCCTTTGCTCTTTAACCTGTTTTGTTAACGTTCCCTTGTGGCTGGGTCACCCTGAATACTACTTCAGGTGGCACTGTATCGGTGAGCCCCACTAACTAGACAAGGCTTAGTGTGCTGTAACGATCTCACGTTACACTTAGCAGACTTTAATCATAGCTAAATGCGCCCAAGAGATAATGCAACTGAGAGTAAAAACAACAGCGCCAGCGCTAAGTTATCCCATTGTTTACACTCTCAGTTACAATGATCTCTTGGGTGCATGTAGCAATGATTAAAGGGAAAATGCAGTCCATCCAATTTGAATTAGTGTACCCCGTCATCCTAATTCAGGAATGGCTTCTTTCAATCATGTGCTTTTGCATTGTTTTACTTTTTTCTTGAATTCACGAGGAATAAATTGTTGTTTCACCTTCATCATTCAATGTTTTCATACAGAAGCATAATAAAAAATATTTGTGAGCAAAATAAGAGGAGATCAGTAAGATTTTGCAGATTTTTGAAAATAAGCCTGGGGCGACTGACCTCCCCCTTTAAAGTCTCCTATACAGTAAATCTGAAATTGTTCATTAGCACCCTCAACCGGTCATACCCACAGACATTTAGTATCCTACACTAGATGAAGAGCGTCAATGTAAAAAAACACCTCCAGTTTTGAAGAACTCATAGATAGAAAGGGGTTACCTATACATAGCAGCCGCAGTGTACGGCATATTCCTTGTTCAGCAAAAAAGGACCGAGCAAACAGAGTCCGCTCCGCGAGTTAGGAAAGGGAGTTACCCATAGAAATTAAAGACCTCACTGATCTGATCTTCTCAAACTGGAAAAAAAAATTGTTCTCTCTCTCTCTCAAAAAAAAAAAAAAAAAAAAAGAAAGAAAGAAAAAAAGCCGACCGGATCGGTTACTGAAATTCGTGTGATCCCTGACCCTGAAAAACACATATGCACACAAAACATTATTATTATAGGACCAACAACGCAATACATATTTCCGTTTACTTACGTCATATATGGGATTCCACTGAGAAAACCTAGAATGGAAAATAGACATTTAGGCCTACCTGGCTTAATTGGACCTTTCCAAAATTCTCCAAGTTAAATTGGATGTAACAAAAATTATAAAAAATATGCTTCACAGATTCAAGTGAATCTGATTGGACCGGTAGTTGCTAGAGAACTCCCTGATTGGACCAACTCCCATCTTCTTAGGACATATAAATGGACACTTTTTGTGAAAGTGATATTTTAACAATATCATTGGCGGAAATTTATTCTGAGACATGGGGGATGTAACAAGCTAACGGCGTCGAAGCGCCGTGGGCACGGGAAGCACTACCGGGCCCTGATCAGTGACGGTGTGGGGTTTAGGGGTTCGACTGGTGGGATCCAGGGGGAAATTTAGTGAGCCCCGAAAGCTGTTGTGTTATTCACAACATTGTGAGTATTCAATACAGATGGAAGTATTTACTTCTAAAGGACATAAGAAAATTGTCGGCGAATTATTATTTCTGTGGTCTGTTGACACAAAGACCACAGAAATTCAACAATTTTCTTACGTCAGTGGGGTCAAGAGGCAACTCCTTAGAAGAGGCCCAGGTGGAAAGTATCCGGAAACCCTGGGGTAGTTAGAGATTTCTGATTATTAAATAAAAAGTGTAGCTATTTCCCTGTCAGGGTTGCGTAAACAGCGGCGTGGGGGGGGGGGCAAGTCAAATATCTTACCCCGCTTATCCCCCTCCCCCCCCCCAAAAAAAAGAATACACGAAAAGCAAAATTATTTGTGTGATGACTTTATTACAATGTTGAAACGAAACCGAGGGTTGTCTGGCCATCATGGCTTCCTCCAGAAACAGTCGCAATGAAGAAGAAAAATGAGATCATTGCAACGGTAACAGAATACAGAGAACTGATTATTTAAATAACAAAAAAAAAAAGAACTATCCACAGTTGCAGCCGTCCTAAGGCCTTCAATTGCTCTTACACTTTTGCACCGACCAATTAAAATACCAGAGTGTAAACTTTAACGGTCAGTTAAATCGTCTTTCATTCTTACTATTGATATCATTTTTCTTAAGACAAAAAGACATAGGCCCAGCTTAAATTAGTTCTATACTGAACAAAAAGTCTCAGGTCAAAATGAAGGCACTTAAACCAAACAATCGAAATCAGTGAAAAGTGAGCCCAATTGCTAAAGCACTATAGCATTTTTTTTTTGATTTTTGGAAATAGCAAGAGTTGCAAGTCTTTATTCTGATTCCGTAAAAGTAATTAATATAAATGAAAGAAAAATTGAATCAAAATAAAAGAAAATTGAATCATGAAATTATGAGCAAATGCATGGGCTTTTGTTGACAAATGTGAACATTGAATTAAACAGTATAAAAATATAAAGAACCCCGACCTGCAAAGGATTAACAGAAAGGAAAGGTTTAGGCCAAAAATTAATTTTCATATGTGAAAGAGGAACTAAATCGACGCAATTGGTGAAACTTCCACGGTCAGAGGACATGTAGTACTCGAGGTATCAACAAATGAAGTTACTACATTGGTGACCCAAAGTTAGCTGGGCAAGCAGGGGTTACATCACTTCCTCACATTGATGAGAAATGCTTTGTTTCCTTTGTTTTTTCAGTCTGCTGCAGTGTTGACCTTGACGTTAATAGGGATAGGACCCCCCCCCCCCCCATGGGGAATATAAAGGTAAAATTCCCATGCCTCTCATGTGATCACATTCTGATAACATGGGGTTGTGGGGGAGAAAATTGGTTGTAAAGGTTAAAAAAAAAGAAAAAAAAAAGACTGCTCATTAGTGTAAGGCTATGATGTGCTTGCTTCAAGTTCACTTTGTGTTGAAAATGTGACAAGCTTAACTCCTAATAACTTGAGAACCATACATCGGATTTCCACACATTCAACTTTCACCAGAATGATTAGAATAAGCAACCCTCTAACATATCAAACCTCAATATATTGTTGGAGTATCCCTTCAAGTTAAAACAATACAGCAGATCAAACTCTTAAATAAATTGTTTTATTTGGTTTTAGAAAGATTCATGACAGTTCTCTTACCGGTGCTTGGGAATGGAGCATATTGCAAAAGTATCTTAAATGACGAAACTGATAGCCTGCGAAATTTGCCACCCAAATATAAAATGTATGAGGCCACGCTCCTATCCCTTGTATGGAGGTATTTGTTAATTCTGACTACCGTATCATAGATCATGCACAGGAGGCAGGTTAACGGTTTAAAGGCACAGCAGGACCACAGATACAATGCAGTGAAAGTCTGGCCGTCAAATTGTACAATAAATAGAGAGACATGCGACACAGTGACGTAGTAGTGAACCATTACGATCCCAGCAAAAAACCCTTATTTGTTCCCTCTGTAAAAAGTCAAAACTTTGCAGTAGTTTTCCTGAAAATTTGCTCAAATATTGCACCAAGCACCAAATTGCCTCTAAGGACCCTCAAATATTCAAAAAAAATTGTCGAAAGGGGGGGGGGATATCCTATCCCCCAGGACTGTGGTCCGAAACATCGTTTAGCCCCACCACCCACCCCCTTCCCCTCCGTCGAGAACAGCTTTCTATGCCAATGACCATTCAAATCCGTTGCCCAATCGAAGCAGGGCCGTCTTAAGAGATCACCGGGCCCTGGGCCCGGCATTGGAGCGGGGCCCCTCAATCAAGTGTGTTCGAAAAAAGTTGCGTGAAAAATTGACATCCTTGACCATCGCTCAAGCATATACATGCCTGCATTTACCCCCCCCCCCCCATGTCGCGCATAAAGCATGGAAATTGGAACTTTTATGTGAATAACATATGTGATATATCTAAAAGCTGAAATACATTATAGAAGAGTAATCTTCCAGTTGCTCTCCATCCCTAATAACAACACTGGACTTTTGGCATGTTACGTTAACAGGTGAGAATGATTGCCAAGTTAACTAGAAATTTGAATTTGCATGGCAAATCCGATCCGACGTAGCCTCTCCGAGAAAGAGGTGTGGGAGTTTGTATTTCAATCGGGCGAAAGGAGATGGCACATACGGCATCTTAATTACCCGCGCGCCCGAGACATTTTAATTTTTATCAGCAAGCTCATGACCGGAGACGTCATGAACTTATGGAGTTATTTTACGTAACATGTCCTGGAAGTGCAGGTAGCTAAGCATGATAAAACAGTGGGTACCGAGGTACTTAAAGATTAATAGTAAAGATATTATTATTCAAGTGAATTGAATTTACTTTTATCAGTAGCTTCGCGGGCCAGATGAATTAGTGGTCTCGCGGGCCGGAGGCTAAACGAACCAACATGCCTGAGGTTCCTCACCCTTGCTGTATTGAGCCACCGTACATACCCTAATGATCTAAGTGCTAGTGCCCCAGTAGGCTACTTACACATACCGCTGTGTTGTTTTAACGATGGACGTGAATTCATTCATTTTACATTGACGGCGGCAGGAAGGTCCCCATTTTTCCCTCCAAATCTCAAAGTCGTAACTTCTAGCAATTTAATAAACGTCGGCATGCCGATTTATTATCTCAAAATTAAGCATACAGCCTAGCAAGTTTCAAGTTTTCCGACGAAAATCGCCCGCGTCTAAATACCTCGTTTCTAAATCAAACAGGCTTTCCGCTGCCAACTTCCCGGCCGGATCCCCGGCCGCGCAATTTTTTTCCCACGAGGTTATGGGCAAATCATGCCAATGGACCAATCAGCTTCTTGGAAATAGGCCACACCCCTAATTCCAAAATTTGAAAAATTTTGAAAATCAAATTTGCCCATAACCTCGTGGGAAAAAAATTAGGCTCCCCGGCCTACTCCTGCTGGAATTAGCGCTACTCGACTCGCCTTCTGCAACTCCAGCTGTCCAGTGACACTAATAGCTGGTAATACCTTTCTCAAAGTGCTGAAAAAAATTTTCGTTTGTATTCGGACGTGACAGAGAATCACTTCTTAACGATTGGTCATCATTTAAAATTCCCACTTGAGATTGGGTCAATTTAAAAATATTCAGACTATCCCGCATGCGCGGAGCTGCAAATCGAATATTTTTTTTTCAATATATCAGACAGTCTCTTCGATGCATTATTTTGGTATTGTGATTTGTTTTTATAGATTCCCACCGTTCGTACGTTTCAAGAAGTCATTTGAGCATTTAAAATCCTTCAGTTTAAGTCGAGGGGCGACAATGAGAATGCGAAAAACTTTGAGATTTGAAAATGAAGGATTATGGTCAACCAAAAATCAAAACGAACAACTCGTCTCGAAAGTAGATCCGTACATACTTTGGTCTATGCAGGTCATGAACAAGCGTGCGTTTGTCTGATGTGTCTAGTTAATTATTTATGTCAATGGTGCGTTACACAGTACGTGCTTTAAAGGTAGACCTATAAAAATACAAGAAAGCCACAACATCCTAGGAAGCCATTTTCTAAGTCTCGTTGTCCGGCCCATAAGGGAGCCCAATCATGAATCTTTCGTCCAAACAAGCCACGTTCGACGTCTAATTGTGATTACTTTTGTAAAATATATGAGCAGTGCGAAAGTTTGCAAAGATTCTCATATTTCTTTGCTCTATTGCTGTAAATTCCTTAAATTTCTTCGAGTTATATTCTGTTCGCACCTGAACATTTGGAAGCTGAGTGATCCTGATAAAACATCGTCAATGGCGACTTAAAGGAATACAGGATTCTTCCGCCTTTAATTCATACGCTCAATGGAGTTCGCGTAGTGAAATGGATTACTTTCTTTTGCGCAATGTAAAAAAATGGTCTATTTGGGAGTAGTTTGCCTTCCTAAATGATTAAGATGTGCGGATCTGAAATACGATTCCGTACACGTAGCCTTAGAGGCTACGTAATAAATTAAGGCTACGGGGCCCCTGACATCAGTCGCGGGGCCCTGGGCCTGGGCCCAGTGGGCCCATGCGTTAAGACGGCCCTGAATCGAAGAAGTGTCAGTTGCACGCCTCACTGAAACACTCACCGGAGGAAACATTTAACTATAGCTGACTTTGCTTTGCATGGGGAAAGCGCCCGATTTTGTTTTCCGATAAACACCCGCCGACCAGGTTCGAATATGTGACACTCAGAGAATGCGCATGGAACTTCTTTTCTTCTTTCTTTTTTTGTTAGGCCTGTACTTACACTGTTTTATCGTTTTATCGATAACACTGTTTTATCGTAGGGGAGGGTTAAAGCTGACATGACGCAACCGTTCAAAAGGCTCCACTGGAACGCGTTTGCTCTGGCTGGGTGAAAGTTATTTCACTATCTGAAACTCGCATTTAATTCACACTAAGTGGTTCTCGAAATTGGAACTTGACTATTACTTTTTGTAATTGCATTTGTACCAATTTGCCGGCAAATTTGATGATGCCAGATTTGGGAGGGAGAGGTGGATGCTGATGTGGGAGTTGCATTGAAATATATAACTGACTCAAATTGTCTAAAAGGAATTGTAAATAGCGCCACTACCTATGATGGACGCGTTAAGAGGAAGCCGATAAATAGTATTTCACCGACAGTGGTGACCGTTTTACTTCATCATGCATTATCCAAGTTATATTAAAATGCCCTTTCTTCTTTTCGTTTCTTCTTTCTTTCACTTTCCCTTTGCAGCAGTCGGTAATTTGAGCTACCTTATCTGGTGAAAACCGTTCCGGGAGTTCCCCGGCAGATACGCTACCGACTGGGGTTCTAGAGGATAGGTGGGGTTATGGGAGTTGCGAGGGGCGTTGGAAAAACAATCACGTTCAAGCAGACATGTAATAACAAGCAACAATGCACAATGGATATCGGACGCGGGCGAAGCTCTTCGAAAAAGAAGCATTTTGTAGTCATTTATCTTAAATAATGGTTTACTTTAACCCTAAGGCCACCGCCCTTTCTCATAAAGCGGGGGACCAATTTTAAAGTTTTGGCAAATGATGCGGTCATAGGAGGGAATAAGGGTGGAGAAACGGTACTTGCGTCTCAACATTTATTCAAACCTTTGATTCAGAAATAAAATATTCATGTAAATGTGAGTATTAAATGAGTGCAAATGATTTTTTTCCTTTGCACTTCGCGGGCATTTATCACATTACACTGTAGTCCTAAGCCTATTATCATGGTGGTATACGGTAGCTAAAGGGAGTGGGGGGGGGGGGGGTTAAGTGAGCCATTGCTGCCATAAAATGTTGGTGCCTCCTTCTTTAAAAATTTCTTTCAATGCGCAGCGTCGACTTTTTTCCCTGAAGCGATGACATGGTAGTCATCCAGTGGCGCCGGCACGGAGAGGGGGATACGGAGCACGTGTCCGCAATCGATTTCCGAAAATTTCCGAACATTTTTTAAATGAGCCCAAAAGGCGTTTAAGATAGTGGTTCTGTAGGGGGTGGGATGAGGTGTTTTTGACTGAGTAATGGATCGATTTTAATCAGTTTCCCTCACAAGTCGTTCTGAAACTTTCAAAATTTGCATAAGTCCTTCGAAACTATCAAAATTTTTGCGCCCTTCGCGCTCTCCCATCAACACCTCATCGATGCACTTATTATCAATATCGTTTCAGACGTATTCTTACTATTCATCGGTGGGGGCTTTTGGGCTGATTGTTCGTATCCGTAGGAGATTACGGAGGAGCACAGCATTGCAAGACTGCCAAACAAGGGAATTCAAGAGAAGACATAGCCTATTTAATGAAAATTGAAACCTTTTACGAATTACCCGGAAAAAAAAACTTGCCGTGTTATTGGAAGATAAATTTTATTAGGGAATTGAAAGTTTTCCGATTTTTTGTCAGGGAAAAAAATTCTAATGCAAAATTTCGGCTCGCTTCGCGCGCATTCGTCGACGTTATTACTCCGCAACTCATGACCATAGAGTAATAATATTCGGACCAATACACTTCCGAAAAACAGAGAGAGGTGCATCTCAAAGCAGTGTAGGGACCCTGCATCAAGGGAAGATCCTACACTCCAAAACAAAAGAGGGAAATTCACTCCAAAAAGAGTGTGCTCCAGTGATCACTCCTAGTAAGAGTAAATTTCACCCGGAGTAGAGTGAAAATTGACTCCAAATAGAGCGATACCGGTATTTCATTCCATGTGTGTTAGGTATCACTCCTCTTCAAGTGAATTGTCACTCTACTTGTGGCAAAATTCACTCTCATAAGAAGTGGTCACTGGGCACACTCTTTTTGGAGTAAATTTCGCTCTTCTTGTTTTTAGAGTGTAGAGCAATCTTATATCACGAGTAGCCCATAGAGTCAACATTTGAAGCGTGATGTGAAAGTTAGAAGTATGTATTTGTCGTTATATATTTTTGTAGTACGAGTGCCACGACAAGACCAAGATAGGCTATCACTAATTAATGAGAATTTCTGTGGATGTAATTAATTAACGTAGTTCAAACATTTGCCGAGGGTAGCATCATTTTGCATCTAAGTCACATAACATAAACAAAATTTTCTCAAGGGGAGGAACTGTCACCCCTCCACTTAGAAAACACGCTCCTCCCTATACACCTAACCAAAGATAATTCATTAATATGAGAATCTTCAACATGTGATCAGTTCGAAAGTTCGCCACTCTCCCAGGATGGTGTCTGCACGAGGGCACAAAGGAAGGATCCGCCCCGGGTGCAACCCATGACATAAAACCTAACTGATATACTGCCACACGCGTCACCGAGCTTCGACCGATGTAATAATCATTTTCCTGAAGACAGGCAATGTTGTGGCAGTGGAGGAAGCCCCCCCCCCCCGACCTACTGTAGATGTAGCAGACGACAAATCCCGTTTGTGTAAATCTCCTAATCTCGTGTAAGTTTTACAGAAATGTCAATAAAGCTACAAGCAATGGACTACTGAGTGACCTTGGCGGTACAAATCTC
The DNA here is from genome assembly GCA_029531755.1 of Holothuria leucospilota. Classification (NCBI taxonomy): domain Eukaryota; kingdom Metazoa; phylum Echinodermata; class Holothuroidea; order Aspidochirotida; family Holothuriidae; genus Holothuria; species Holothuria leucospilota. The sequence goes on along the minus strand of JAIZAY010001263.1, from coordinate 3,684 downwards.
TCTTCAAAGCAATGTATCTCCATCCAAGTGACAACTCCCTGATGATACCAGATGTTCGTCTTGTCCCTCAGGGGCGGATCTAGGATTTTGGTTGGGGGGGGGGGGCGCGCTGACGGCCAAACATCCGCCCGAACGACTATCTAAGCGGAGCGCCACCATCAGTTGGCGCGGAGCGTACAGAAAATTTTGAAAAATCACGACCCCACAGATAGCCGGAAATGGCATTTCCCAGGCTTGTAAGTAGAGTCTAAGCAGTCGATATTTTGAGCTTTCGTTTGCCAAAAAATTTTCCCTTCAATTAAAAATGAGAAAATTGCAAAATGATTAGAAAATTACCACCAAATAAATAATGCAGGGGCAAGTCTATTCATAGTTTCCCCGTTCTTGCCCGCCCGTCATGGAGTGTCCCCTTTCCTTTTGAAATTTTTTTTTGCTGTCCCGAAGGGCTTAAAATCTTGCTATATTTTGCTTCTTTTCACACTAGAATCCATGTCCTGAAAATGTCTTGATTTTCATTCTATCAATGAATAATATTATTCATAATTTTTTTAACGAAAAACGAAATACGATGTGGACACCTACATTGTTCTGTTAATCTGTTTCGTCCATAGTTTTTCAATTATCACATAAACAGGATCACAGTTGTGAAAGGAAATATTTCCCAATTACCCTCCCTCTATCTCTATGAGGCCTCTAACCCTCACCCTTCCACACCCGAACAACATCCATCCGTCCCATCCGTCCCTCCTCTCGGGCCGGTTTTATTTTTTGATCCCCTTCATTTTTTCAACAATCGTCGACCGCGTCCCTAAAAATTTCTGTGCGGGCATTCTGCCCCCTGCTGGCTAGGTCAGTGAAAACATGTACCACTACCATTGTGGAATGAAAATGGTCTTGTACATTGTAACGCTTTCCTGGACAAAAAACCATACAACGGAATTGAAAACATAGCTTATGAACTGCGTATCTTTTTCTTTTACGACACTTGTCCGAACTGAACAGCTGAAGGTCCACTGAATTTATGCCTACTGTCTATATTGCTGCCCGCGAAAACTCCCCGACTATAGATGAGTTTTACTCATACTCAGTGGCGTTGGCGTCAGCATTTGAGGAGGGGGGGGGGGGGGAAGACGTAGCCCATAGACAGACTCCCAGCGCTCCGCGTCACCTTCGTTTTGGCGCGGGGTGGAGCGCAAGAAATTTTTGGCTCAAAATGCCTGACTCCCAGATAAGCTGGAAATGGCACTTCCCAGGCCGATTATTGTAACCGCATATAAATTTGGGGAACACTAAGCGAATATTGTCAGAGAAAGAACACATAGAATACTAGAAATAAGGTGGGGACTACTGGTCCCCTTCCGCCCCTCCTCCTTGGCTTATAATAGATTATTAATTAGATGATTAATTAAACAAAATCATACTCGTCAAATTATATATTAATAGATGATTTACCGTTGTTTTTTTCAGAACAACTGCTATTTATTCAGTGGTAAACCTTTGGAAGGTAGACAAGTTTTAACAGAGTTGCGCAAGGTTTGATGCTTCTTTGCTGTCCTGGGGAGGGGTCTAGAAACTTTGTGCCACAAGAAAGAGAGCTGAGATGCAAAATGGTGCTATGATTTGAAACAATTTTTGAAGCATTTAAAAACACACATGGGAGAGCGCGCCTGTGCTTGGTTGCTCCACTCCGCCAGAGTAGGTCAGACTGCTCCCGATTTTTCCCCCTACCAGTTGATTTTCCTCCGACAAACTTATAGAGGTGGGGTCCATGGCCCACCCCGTCCCCCCCCCCCCCCAATGCGCACGCTACGCTACTGACGAGTTTACTACTAACACCTTCTGAGAAAAAAAACCGGTATGTCACGTTCCAAGATGGCTTTTGAAGAATTTTCAGGCGGACTTATGGGAAGATTTTCTCACACTAAATTCATATGTGAATTGAAAAAAAAAAGATACCTTATTTTACCGTTGCTGGATTTGGGGTTAAAAGCACTGCAGCCTATAAGTAGCAAGTTTTGCACAATTGACGGTGGCTCACATTGAAAAATGCAAAATTGTGGCCACACATCAGCTGCCCGAATACGTCCCGACTAAACCGAAATCTTTGCCTATGATGACTGGGACTGGTATTATTTGTCATAAAGAAATATGACACGTCAAAATGGTCTTTGATTAATTTCTTTGGGCAAAATTTTGGGCTTTCTATTACACCTGTACAAACCATCTCCGTCTGTCAGTGTAATCTAGAATTGAAAAACATCCCAGAACTTTTTTACGGAACATTTCGCGGGAAATATTCTTTCACCATTTTGGGGCAAAGTTTAGTATTGCACTGGACTATGAAGTAGACTGAGGAAAATTGTTTTTTTCCATAAAGCGACCCGGATGTGTCGCGAATTATTTTTGTGTTCTTTTCTTTTTTCGTTTCGTCATGAAATTTTTTTTACTTTGACTGTGATGCTTTTTTATTTTTCGGGCAAATGTTTTTTTCAAATATTGGGAGATTCTGACGTTTTCGGGCTAAAAGTGGTTGCGCAAGACTATACAAAGAGGCTGAGGAATAAAAGTTTTTTGACGCTTTTTTTTTTAAATTTTCTTCTGGCAAATTCTTTGGAAGAATTCGGGCACGATAGGAATTTTGAGTAGGAATTAAAACCTGCCGAGTATTATTTTTTAAAGAACTCAATGGCTCTGTGCAAACCCATGGCCAGAAATTCAAGATCTTGTGGAAATCGTGGAGACAGTTCTGGCCCTCTGCCCCTGCCTTGTAACGGCCTATTTGACACATGACCAAGTTTGGAGTTCGACTTTTCCCAGTTATCTGTAAAGCCGTAAGAGATCACTGGTTTCGCGCGTAGCGTAAGATGAAAATTTTGCAAAAATGAAGCCTCGCCCAGATTGCAGGAAATGCCCTTCCTGCCCTATAGGTTTGCGAGATGTAACGGTCGAGGATCTTCGATGTCACCCTTTGCCATCCATCGGAAAACTTGAAACTGTATCTTTGAAACTGCTATTATTTTTTTTTTTTGTAAAGCAAAATTATAAGACAATACAACATGATGAAGAATCAAGTAGGCGAAATGATCCGTTCTACGAAGGTAAAAAAAACAAACCTTAGAAAATTTTAGGGGGGGGGGGCGCCGGGTGCGCCCCCGTCTAAATCCGCCACTGCCTGTATACCCAGTCCAGAAACCTAACCGTATCATAATCTAAATGCCTCAATTAAGGGATGTCTCCAGTGGCGGATCCAGGATTTGGCAAAAGGGGGGGCCCAGGTCATAGTGGTTTGTATAAAAGTCCGACTGGGGGAGGGGTCTAAGGAGATTGTTCCCCTGGGCATTGGCCAGGGTATTTGATAGGCGGAAAGCCATGTGATGTCTTTAATCGCTGTCCTGGGAGGGGTGCTAAGGAACGTAAGAAGAGGGGATAGGGCTTCCCCCTCCCCTTTGAGAACTTTTTGTTTAATTAAGGCTGCTCAGATGGCAAAATGGTGATGTCTGTGGTGTATTTTGTTTGTTGTTTTGGAAAACTGATCTTAAATGCTGGAAAGCGTTCATATTCGGTGATTTTAATTTTTGGGTTTTTTTGGGGTGACAAGATGCTTTTCTGGCGAGGTGTCTAAAGAAAGAAAAGGGGCGGGTTACCTCCCCTTTGAGAAATATTTGTTAATTTAAGACTTGCTTA
>JAIZAY010001441.1:0-14963 GCA_029531755.1 Holothuria leucospilota | reverse complement strand
TATAGTTCCCCCAGGCAGCCAACTCATTTACCGAGTAAGCGAGCCGGTTATCATGCCCATGTATCCTTAAAAGTGGGGCACTTAAAGGAAAACAAAAAGGAAGCTGATCATCAGATATGAGTGCAGTACTCTAAAGCCTTTCTCACTAAGACAACAGTTTAATTTATTTTAAAGTCCCAGTACGACTTTGTATACGAATTTGGATAAGAAAAATGTGTGGTGCTTAAGGTTACTTAAACCCGAACACAACCAGAGAAATGATTTGTTGTAGAAAAAAGACATTTACGAAAATGAAAGGTTGTTTTAAACAAATCGTGGTTGTAAATGTAACGGCTGTTTCGGTGGGAAGTTCTAGACCATTATGAATATTCATTACTCAGCTGCTTCGAGATCACATCATGTCGACGACTGTGCAGCACGATGCAGCCAGTGTACATACTGCATACGCACTCGCTTACCGTATTTTCATTGTGCACTAATGAACGGCGAATGCTAGGCTACGATGTGCTTGATGCACGAAGAATGTAGCTATAACACACAAGCAGTCACCTTGCGTGACATTGGCGGCCGGACACAGGCGTTCGAAACATAACGTACATATACTACACACACTATATACACTATAATAAGACAAGATAATTCATTTCTCACAATATGTACTGAGAAGTAGGCCCAGTCGCACTTCACTACCAGTGCTTCCACATTCTAAATTCATTTTCCTGAAATGGCCGATTTCAGGTAATTTTAGATTCCATTTCAACTGTTGAAGAAAAATGAATTTAGAGTGTGGAAGCACTGGGTGGCAGTGCAGCCACGACACGCGCAATTTTTTCCCACGAGGTTATGGGCAAATCATGCCAATGGACCAATCAGCTTCTTGGAAATAGGCCACACCCCTTATTCCAAAATGACAGCTTTTGAACCATTTTTTGTAATTCTGACGCCAGATTATGAAAGAACAGGCCAAATAACCCCAGTCCACGTAACCCTAACCTTAGAAATAACCCCAACCATGATTTAGTAACAAATTTGAAAAAAATTGGAAATCAGATTTGCCCATAACCTCGTGGGAAAAAAAAAATTGGGCCCACGGCACTGGGCTTACTTCTTCTCAGATCGAAACGTCTTACTTTGTCTTATTATATACACAGTGTGTGTAGTATATGTACGTAATGTTTCGAACGCCTGTATGTGGCTGTGCCAGGCAACGTTATCTTGCTTAGGTTTCAGGTGAGGTTTTCCACCTTTTTCATGTTAGTTGTGCTGCAATTTTGTTGGCGTGGGTAATTATTTCTAACTACAATTCAATTCTAAGCCTACACTAACCTGAGTATAGTCCTAGGCTGTTTGTGTAGTCCATCCGGTTCGAATATACAAGCAAATGCTCAGCACTGTTTACGTGCGTACATTTCACTACAGTTGAGCATGTAGACACCTATAGTTGTTTATTCATGAATATTCTTAAACAAACAGACTTTCATTGGTTCATACTCCTGACTGATAAGCTCATTACGAGGAGAGAACTCGAATTTCAGTTGGCAAGCCGAATTCAACATCTGCATTTCGGACAAAGATTACTCCCAAAAGAAGCTAAGACTGTTCTTCTAGGTATGTTAGAGCCTCTTAAACTGTTACCAACTTCATATATCTGGCTCTCGTGCTATGACGATTTTTGGCGGTTTAAGTATTTCTTTATACAAAGTCGTACTGGGACTTTAACCAGAAGGCGCTTTTCAAATGATTTGGGAAACAGTTATTGTGGGAGCTATTTTGGGATCAGATTCTGCATAGACTATTTTATTGTTCACGATGACAATTATCCCGGACGGGAGTAGGGCTATTTTCGAAACAATTATTTTTGCGCCCTCCACAACATCTTTCTTGGGACTGAGAGCAGGGGCGGATCCAAGGGGGGGTTTTAGGGGTTTAAACCCCCCCTTTGATTTTCGAGGATTTTTTCATTTTGAAAAATATGTATTGATTATTTTCCCCGGTAAGTTTTGAAAGTTATTTTCAGTTACAACAATGCAATTAACATGCCATAATTATAAGTTTGCTGACAGCGTATTTTTCCTTCTATCGTCCCGATTTGCTCTCATTCAAAATCCTTATAGAGTCAGTGAGTCCTTCAAGAGGAGGTTCAGCTCTAATCTTGTTTCCCATATGCAATGAAACCGCATCCAGTAGTGCCTAACTCTCTTTTGAAAATGGAAACGCGACTCCAGCTTTTCGCTTGTACCGACTCTCGCTGAAAAATTGAAACATTGTGTTGTCTGAAAGTGGTTGTCGTTGAATTGGAATCATTTAATATAATCAGAAATCGATAAGGCTGATCATACTTTGGACATCCGTTGGATGTAAAGACGTTCAGGGAAAATTAGACTGTTCAGTTGGAACATATATCTAAAGAAATTACCATTGTTCTGGAAGGTATTATAATCCAAAATTCGCTTATATACTGAATCCCTTTCATTTGTTTCACAAGATATATTCCTTTTCTATCCAAGAGCACGTTACGACCAAGATCACGTTTAAACATTATTCCATGCAAAAGTTTGTTAGATGCAATTTTACGACACACCAACACGATTGTGTTATATAGTGTCACCTAAAGAAGAAAATGGTGCAATTAATGTTGCGGTACAATTAGATAAAAAAGTTAGGGTACAGTTCAAATTCCTCTGAAATGTTCAGGCAAATGCGAGAGTCGTGTCAAAAGTTTCTATACAGTTTGCTTTCCTTGAGAAAGCCCAGAATAAGGGAAGAATCTGTCTGCTCAAATAGTTTTCAGGTCTGGCACAGCATAGTACTTTCTGGCGAACATGGGAGTATTCACAAAAGTCAACGAGAATGTGACTGACAAAAGAAAAAAGTAAAGGGGTAAAATTCAACAAAAAATCTAGGTAAATGCAGGAGACATGTCAAATATTTCTATACAGGCCACTTTCCTTCAAAAAGCCCAGAATGAGAGTAGGGTCTGTGCGCTCAAAAATGTCTCCATGGAAAAACTTAATAAGTAGAATACATGGATTTATGTAAATGTCGGTCATTTCATCTTATATTGCTAAACCTAGTTAATGTTCTCTTGTGTCTGCTAGTGACTCGAGGAGGGAAGTTCAGCGTAGGTTATGCCCGATATGGCCCAACTGCCTTGACAATTGACCTATATACAGTGGCGTAGGAACCGGGGGCCAAGGGGGCTATGGACCCTCAATGTGTTTTGAGGGGGGCCAAATGTCATTTTGCCCCCCCCCCCCAATAATTGCGACAGTTTACAGTTTCGTTTTACCTATTTTTGCTCTTAAGAGGACAATTTCTCTAATGAAAACCTAAAATTTTCAGCGCGCTACGCGCGCAGGAGAGGTATTCTGGTCGGTTTCTTCAATAGTTTCATTCTACATCACTAGATAGCGCAAGTCCTTTTCCCCTTACCATAACATGTAGGAAAAGTACACAGTTTATGTAGAGGTCGTAAATTTCATCCCATATTGCAAAGCCTAGCTACTGTTCTTGTGTGTTATGCGGTACGGCCAGTTGGTGAAGGACTCACCGAGCAATAGTTGGCTATTTCATCGGATAGTCAAGGTAGTTTCGATACAATGCATATTATCTCCTATACGGTCTAGAACCCCTACAGCTTTTCTTTCTTATTGTTTGTAATAATTACATAGCCCTTGGGTATTTGTGAAAAATGACCCGAAAAATTTTCGCGCGCTTCCCGCGCTTTGCATTTTTACAGTTTAGATTCTGGAAAAAAACATTTAATCAACTCGGAACTTAGCTTCTCTAGTATATACAAATTTTATGCAATATATGACCAGAATGAAATGGAGGCTAGTACACAGGCTTTCTTCAAATCCCACCTCACCAGTACTCGACGGCATTGGGGCTGTCGGAGTTTCGGGTTGTTGGCCGTTCGCCGGGGCAAATTGTGGGGCTACCTCTACTCAACTTAATAATAAGTTAACAGACTCTGGCTGTAGAAAATCTCAGTTCCAACTAACCCACTGAAATCCATGGGGGATAACTCAACGCTGAACAATTCTGAATGAAGTCGGATAGATTGTAACAGACTTAAAGTGTTAAATTCAAATCAAATTTACAAAATTTGCACAACAAGGACATATCTTGATGGCTTCAAAAATCCTGGCAAGCACCACTTCGGGTGATTTAGGATGTATTAAAATCTCAGATTTTCTCGGTACGCTCCGTCCACGCAAACCTATGGTGGCGCTTTGCTTAGATAATAAATGGGATTCAAACTTCCAATCTTCGGACCCCAAGTCCAGGCCAGCTCAACTAATCTATCCTCACAGAAATGTGTTTTATAAAAAAATCATATCAAGCTTTACATTTTTTCAAAAAAATTGCACATCTTAATAGCTGCTATCAAGCCGGACAAGTGCCATTTCCGGCGATCTGGGACGTATTCAAATCTAAAATTTTCTTGGTACGCTCCGAGCCAAACTATGGTGGCGCTCCTCTTAGATAGTAAACGGGAGTCACCCCCACAAAATCTCCAGTCCTCCAGAGCCTCCCAAACAAAAAATCACTCCTGCATGGTGTTGTTTTTGTTTCCTTTTGCTTTGAATATTTTTATTTTGCTCAAATTAAAATCGGAAGAATCACATTGAGCAAATGTGTTTTAGTGTGGGAAGGGGATTCAAGGTCGAGAAGTCACATCTGGTCTGGCCCCCCAAATGTCAAACATCTTCCTACGCCGCTGATATATATGCTTCAAATAAGTACAGATTCCTTTTAGTGTAGGCCTATCCAAAAAAATTTCGCGCGCTTCGCGCGCTTTGAAATTTCACAGTTTAGATTCTAGGGAAAACGATAAATCAAGGCGGAAATATATTTCTCTAGTATATACAAATATTATGAAATATATACCCCGCAATATCATAATCTAGTACACAAGTTTTCTTCAAATCCCTCCTCACCAATTCCTCGACGACATCATGGCTGTCAGGGCTTCGGGTCACTAGCACGCCGTCGGGGAGTCTGCTCCCCCGTCGGGCAAATCCTGGCGCAACCCCTGACGCCGCGCCAAACTATGGTCGCGCTCCGCTTAGATAACGAGACAACCAAAAATACCATGCATGCGATTAAGCCTACTAATTGAATTTTAAGGCCCCAATACCAAAATACTTTCAGAAGATTTCAAAAAGAGAAACCAAATTTTCTTTATTGAGCACAAGCGAGCAGCTTTCAGTGAGTCACTGTGAGTGCCTAGAGAGAGCACAACAAATGACTGAATGTTCCGAACTCCTGACGCCCAAGATCTCTCACAAGAAGGAAGACAACTTTTTGACAGGACATTTATCATAAAATTTCTGACACAGGGAATTTCAATGAAAACTTGTTTTTATACGTGATCAAAGAGCCTAGGAAACGTGTGGGAAATGCCATTTCCTGCAATCTGGGGGTCTTCTGGACCAAAAATTTTCTCTGTACGCTTCGCGCCAACTCATGGTGGCGCTCCGCTTAGATAGTAAATATAATCCCCAAACCCCCCCTTTAGTCAAAACCTGCATCCGCCCCTGGAGAGGGTGCATTAACTTGAAAGTCCCTCCGTGTATTTTGTAAGCTTATTATCACGCCCAGTTGGGAAGCAATGACCTAAGCAAATTAGCTCCACCATACATTACCCCATATACTGGGTGTAGAAAAGTTTGGGGTAAACCTATCTTCTAGATCACAGAAGATGGCCCTTCTCCTTAGAATATAGTACAGATAATGACCGCTCTTTGGGCATTTGTTATCTGGGCCTAAACAAAAAGTACGGAAAAACTTAAAAAGGGGGTCAACGGGCGATTTGAGTCCGTCAGGGGGACGAACGTCAGTTAACTATCATCCTATACCTTCAGATCATGGTTTTAAAAGTATGTACATTTTCTGTACTACAACCGTCGCAGTATTTCCCTTCTCTGTCCCCACAGATTACCCAGGTAAGTATACCTGCATGTATATGATGATAGTATTTACGTCATAAATCTAATCTCATTATAAAAATACAGGGTTACCAATGGAAGACCTGACAGCCGTCAAATTTCGGATAATATTTTGAAACAAAATACTGTTTTAAAGCCTAAAAAGACTATTTCTACCTACAAGCCTGGACACTCGAGCCTGTCATGAGAGAAGAAGTTATTCCTAGCTTATGTATTTGTTTGATATTATGCTTTCTTGAATTTGAGAGACATATTAAGATCAAAATTGAAGGGGAGAAAAAAATACAGTCATCGGTAATGAGCTAGCTATTAAAATGACACCATTTACATTTCTGCGCATATCGTATTTTAAGAGATTTGTTTCACATAATCGTTTCTTACAGTAATACACTCCGCATGGACATTATCACAGACGGACGGGCACTAGATACAGATAACCGGTATTAACAAAAACTGATAGTACCCGCATCCCATTTTTTGATTCGGTGCCCGTCCAATATCAATATTTTGTAAATGTGGTTGTCACGTACACAACCACAGGCACTAACTAAAGGTGTGATTTCAGTAACATGAGGTAAAAAAAAGATTGAGACTTACAGTCAGGCATAAAGAAAATGGTATACCTTGGTGTGAAGTATATACTACTTTAGGCGCACGGTATACTAATACCGGTTACGTACAGTATCGGCATTTTTTTTATCTCATCCCCACATACGTAGTATGTGGGGGATGAGATATTGTGCTTCGTTTACCATTGAAAAGTGCACACGTTTGCCTCTGCCAGTCGCCATAGCAACCGTAACCATGGAAATGCATGGTAGGGAAATTTGGGGCTTTATGACCGCTACTCAAGGGTGGGGCAAAATGGAGTGGTGAGGGTCCTGTTTCCTGGTCATGTGACCAAATATGCCTAAAATTTGGGTCAAAGGCTCAGATGGTCAAATGACATTCACAAGTCAAAAGTGTGCTCGCGAACTCCTCCAAAACTAAGAACAAGATTGAGCCCAAACTTGGTGGGCGGGTGCATAGTCCTTGGAAGTTGTGCCTGCCAAACCCTCAGCATGATAGGTCAAAGGTCAAAGGTCAACCATCAAAAAAAGGTCAAAATAAGCAATTTTCCAAATCTGGCTATAAAACCTGAATGCAACAATAAATGGCCCTGATTTTTTGACATAGCTTTCGTATTGAAGTGTTCTTGGCACAACATGACACTTGACCTTCTGAGGTCAAAGGTCACGAGGTCAGAAGGTCAAACGATAATTTTGGGGTCAAAACTGTGACGCGCACTCACTAAAAACTGAAGGTACTAATGACCCCAAACTTGGTGAGGGGGTGCAAAGTCCCTAGAAATTGTGCCTCCAATAACATCAGCATGATAGGTCAAAGGTCAGAGGTCAAAGGTCACAATAGGTCAAAATAAGCAAATTTTTAAATCTGGCTGTAAAAGCTGAACGAAACATTTAACGATCCTCATTTCTTCGCATAACTTTCTGATAGACACCTACTTTACACAACTTTACACTTGACCTTCTGAGGTCAAAGGTCAAGAGGTCAGAAGGTCAAACGACAATTTTGGGGTCAAAAGTGTGCCGTGCGCTCACTCAAAACTGAAGGTACTACTGACCCCAAACTTGGTGTGGGGGTGCACAGTCCTTGGAATTTGTGCCTCCAGTACCCTCAGCATGATAGGTCAATGGTCAGAGGTCAAAGGTCAAGATGTTCAAAAGAACAATTTTTTTTTTTTTTAAATTTGGCAGTAAACACTGAAAGAAATGGTAAATAATCTGTTACATCGACCACTGTCTTTTCCTGACACTCAAAATTCAATTTTCACCTGCGGTTTAACAAACCCCACCATAAAAGCCACACAATGGCATGATCAGATGCACACTTATCTTGCTCAAAAATTGACCACCTCTAACTCTAAGTAAAAACCCTGGCCTTCAGTGAACTGCGATCACGCGTGTCAAGCATGACTAGTTCTTGGCGCCATAAAAGTAAAACTATACGCGTGTCCCCACCGTAGTAAAGTCCAAGCGCGTCCCAGTACATGAAGCATAACTACGCGCACGGTGGAACTGATGTTAGGCCTAGCCTAGGCCTAACTTAGGCTTAGGTTACGCTAAATTATTAATAGTAATAACGCTAACAAGCTAGGCATGTAGGCCCTAGGCCTAATAGTTGAAACACACGCCAGGTTATTAAGAACTTTGACCAAATTTATGAGCACTGTGGCTCATCACGGAATTTTGGCTGTCTGTCACTCTGTTGCTTACCTTCTCTTGAAGAACTATTCTACTCTTGCATGGCAACAACGACGCACGTACGTGTGCATATATATATTATATTTCTGCAGGGGCCAAGTTCAATTGACACACGCACCGTACCGCGACACACAATGCACGCACGCAAGTACAGTAGGTATGGTGTGAGACTTATCTGCGGCGACTGCAGAAATATAATATATATATGCACACGTACGTGCGTCGTTGTTGCCATGCAAGAGTAGAATAGTTCTTTCAAGAGAAGGTAAGCAACAGAGTGACAGACAGCCAAAAATTCCGTGATGAGCCACAGTGCTCATAAATTTGGTCAAAGTTCTTAATAACCTGGCGTGTGTTTCAACTATTAGGCCTAGGGCCTACATGCCTAGCTTGTTAGCGTTATTACTATTAATAATTTAGCGTAACCTAAGCATAAGTTAGGCCTAGGCTAGGCCTAACAACAGTTCCACCGTGCGCGTAGTTATGCTTCATGTACTGGGACGCGCTTGGAACTTTACTACGGTGGGGACACGCGTTTATCAGTTTTACTTTTATGGCGCCAAGAACTAGTCATGCTTGACACGCGTGAATCGCAGTTCACTGAAGGCCAGGGTTTTTACTTAGAGTTAAGTTAGAGGTGGTCAATTTTTGAGCAAGATAAAGTGTGCATCTGATCATGCCATTGTGTGGCTTTTTATGGTGGGGTTTGTTAAACAGCAGGTGAAAATTGAATTTTGAGTGTCAGGAAAAGACAGTGGTCGATTGTAACAGATTATTTACCATTTCTTTCAGTGTTTACTGCCAAATTTAAAAAAAAAAAAAATTGTTCTTTTGAACATCTTGACCTTTGACCTCTGACCATTGACCTATCATGCTGAGGGTACTGGAGGCACAAATTCCAAGGACTGTGCCCACCCCCACACCAAGTTTGGGGTCAGTAGTACCTTCAGGTTTTGAGTGAGCGCACGGCCACACTTTTGACCCCAAAATTGTCGTTTGACCTTCTGACCTCTTGACCTTTGACTCAGAAGGTCAAGTGTAAAGTTGTGTAAAGTAGGTGTCTATCAGAAAGTTATGCGAAGAAATGATGATCGTTAAATGTTTCGTTCAGCTTTTACAGCCAGATTTAAAAATTTGCTTATTTTGACCTATTGTGACCTTTTGACCTCTGACCTTTGACCTATCATGTGATGATATTGGAGCACAAAGTTCTAGGGGACTATGCACCCACCTCACCAAGTTTGGGGTCATTAGTACCTTCAGTTTTAAGTGAGTGCGCGTCACAGTTTTGACCCAAAATTATCGTTTGACCTTCTGACCTCGTGACCTTTGACCTTCAGAAGGTCAAGTGTCATGTTGTGCCAAGAACACTTCAATACGAAAGCTATGTCAAAAAATCAGGGCCATTTATTGTTGCATTCAGGTTTTATAGCCAGATTTGGAAAATTGCTTATTTTGACCTTTTTTGATGGTTGACCTTTGACCTTTGACCTATCATGCTGAGGGTTTGTCAGGCACAAGTTCCAAGGACTATGCACCCGCCCACCAAGTTTGGGCTCAATCTTGTTCTTAGTTTTGGAGGAGTTCGCGACACACTTTTGACCTTGTGAATGTCATTTGACCATCTGAGCCTTTGACCCAAATTTTAGGCATATTTGGTCACATGACCAGGAAACAGGACCCTCACCACTCCATTTTGCCCCACCCTTGAGTAGCGGTCATAAAGCCCCAAATTTCCCTACCATGCATTTCCATGGTTACGGTTGCTATGGCGACTGGCAGAGGCAAACGTGTGCACTTTTCAATGGTAAACGAAGCACAATATCTCATCCCCCACATACTACGTATGTGGGGATGAGATAAAAAAAATGCCGATACTGTACGTAACCGGTATTAGTATACCGTGCGCCTAAAGTAGTATATACTTCACACCAAGGTATATCATTTTCTTTATGCCTGACTGTAAGTCTCAATCTTTTTTTACCTCATGTTACTGAAATCACACCTCTAGTTAGTGCCTGTGGTTGTGTACATGACAATCACATTTACAAAATATTGATATTGGACGGGCACCGAATCAAAAATGGGATACGGGTACTATCAGTTTTTGTTAGTACCGGTTATCTGTACCAAGTGTCCGTCCGTCTGTGATAATGTCCATGCGGAGTGTATTACTGTAAGAAACGATTATGTGAAACAAATCTCTTAAAATACGATATGCGCAGAAATGTAAATGGTGTCATTTTAATAGCTAGCTCATTACCGATGACTGTATTTTTTCTCCCCTTCAATTTTGATCTTAATATGTCTCTCACATTCAAGAAAGCATAATATCAAATATATGCATAAGCTAGGAATAACTTCTTCTCTTATGACAGGCTCGAGTGTCCAGGCTTGTAGGTAGTAATATTCTTTTTAGGCTTTAAAACAGTATTTTGTTTCAAATATTATCCGAAATTTGACGGCTGTCAGGTCTTCCATTGGTAACCCTGTATTTTTATGATGAGATTAGATTTATGACGTTAATACTATCATCATATACATGCAGGTATACTTACCTGGGTAATCTGTGGGGACAGAGAAGGGAAATACGACGGTTGTAGTACAGAAAATGTACACACTTTTAAAACCATGATCTGAAGGTATAGGATGATAGTTAACTGACGTTCGTCCCCCTGACGGACTCAAATCGCCCGTTGGCCCCCTTTTTAGGTTTTTACTGTACTTTTTGTTTAGGCCCAGATAACAAATGCTTAAAGAGCAGCCATTATCTGTACAATATTCTAAGGAGAAGGGTCATCTTCTGTGATCTAGGAGGTAGGTTTACCCCAAACTTTTCTACACCCAATATATGGGGTAATGTATGGTGGAGCTAATTTGCTTAGGTCATTGCTTCCCAACCGGGCGTGATAATAAGCTTACAAAATACACGGAGGGACTTTCAAGTTAATACACCCTCTCCAGGGGCGGATGCAGGTTTTGACTAAAGGGGGGGTTTTGGGATTATATTTACTATCTAAGCGGAGCGCCACCATGAGTTGGCGCGAAGCGTACAGAGAAAATTTTTGGTCCAGAAGACCCCCAGATTGCAGGAAATGGCATTTCCCACACGTTTCCTAGGCTCTTTGATCACGTATAAAAACAAGTTTTCATTGAAATTCCCTGTGTCAGAAATTTTATGATAAATGTCCTGTCAAAAAGTTGTCTTCCTTCTTGTGAGAGATCTTGGGCGTCAGGAGTTCGGAACATTCAGTCATTTGTTGTGCTCTCTCTAGGCACTCACAGTGACTCACTGAAAGCTGCTCGCTTGTGCTCAATAAAGAAAATTTGGTTTCTCTTTTTGAAATCTTCTGAAAGTATTTTGGTATTGGGGCCTTAAAATTCAATTAGTAGGCTTAATCGCATGCATGGTATTTTTGGTTGTCTCGTTATCTAAGCGGAGCGCGACCATAGTTTGGCGCGGCGTCAGGGGTTGCGCCAGGATTTGCCCGACGGGGGAGCAGACTCCCCGACGGCGTGCTAGTGACCCGAAGCCCTGACAGCCATGATGTCGTCGAGGAATTGGTGAGGAGGGATTTGAAGAAAACTTGTGTACTAGATTATGATATTGCGGGGGTATATATTTCATAATATTTGTATATACTAGAGAAATATATTTCCGCCTTGATTTATTCGTTTTCCCTAGAATCTAAACTGTGAAATTTCAAAGCGCGCGAAAGCGCTGCGAAATTTTTTTGGATAGGCCTACACTAAAAGGAATCTGTACTTATTTGAAGCATATATATCAGCGGCGTAGGAAGATGTTTGACATTTGGGGGGCCCAGACCAGATGTGACTTCTCGACCTTGAATCCCTTCCCACACTAAAACACATTTGCTCAATGTGATTCTTCCGATTTTAATTTGAGCAAAATAAAAATATTCAAAGCAAAAAGGAAACAAAAAAACAACATCATGCAGGAGTGGTTTTTTGTTTGGGAGGCTCTGGAGGACTGGAGATTTTGTAGGGGTGACTCCCGTTTACTATCTAAGAGGAGCGCCACCATAGTTTGGCTCGGAGCGTACCAAGAAAATTTTAGATTTGAATACGTCCCAGATCGCCGGAAATGGCACTTGTCCGGCTTGATAGCAGCTATTAAGATGTGCAATTTTTTTGAAAAAATGTAAAGCTTGATATGATTTTTTTATAAAACACATTTCTGTGAGGATAGATTAGTTGAGCTGGCCTGGACTTGGGGTCCGAGGATTGGAAGTTTGAATCCCATTTATTATCTAAGCAAAGCGCCACCATAGGTTTGCGTGGACGGAGCGTACCGAGAAAATCTGAGATTTTAATACATCCTAAATCACCCGAAGTGGTGCTTGCCAGGATTTTTGAAGCCATCAAGATGTGTCCTTGTTGTGCAAATTTTGTAAATTTGATTTGAATTTAACACTTTAAGTCTGTTACAATCTATCCGACTTCATTCAGAATTGTTCAGCGTTGAGTTATCCCCCATGGATTTCAGTGGATTAGTTGGAACTGAGATTTTCTACAGCCAGAGTCTGTTAACTTATTATTAAGTTGAGTAGAGGTAGCCCCACAATTTGCCCCGGCGAACGGCCAACAACCCGAAACTCCGACAGCCCCAATGCCGTCGAGTACTGGTGAGGTGGGATTTGAAGAAAGCCTGTGTACTAGCCTCCATTTCATTCTGGTCATATATTGCATAAAATTTGTATATACTAGAGAAGCTAAGTTCCGAGTTGATTAAATGTTTTTTTCCAGAATCTAAACTGTAAAAATGCAAAGCGCGGGAAGCGCGCGAAAATTTTTCGGGTCATTTTTCACAAATACCCAAGGGCTATGTAATTATTACAAACAATAAGAAAGAAAAGCTGTAGGGGTTCTAGACCGTATAGGAGATAATATGCATTGTATCGAAACTACCTTGACTATCCGATGAAATAGCCAACTATTGCTCGGTGAGTCCTTCACCAACTGGCCGTACCGCATAACACACAAGAACAGTAGCTAGGCTTTGCAATATGGGATGAAATTTACGACCTCTACATAAACTGTGTACTTTTCCTACATGTTATGGTAAGGGGAAAAGGACTTGCGCTATCTAGTGATGTAGAATGAAACTATTGAAGAAACCGACCAGAATACCTCTCCTGCGCGCGTAGCGCGCTGAAAATTTTAGGTTTTCATTAGAGAAATTGTCCTCTTAAGAGCAAAAATAGGTAAAACGAAACTGTAAACTGTCGCAATTATTGGGGGGGGGGGGGCAAAATGACATTTGGCCCCCCTCAAAACACATTGAGGGTCCATAGCCCCCTTGGCCCCCGGTTCCTACGCCACTGTATATAGGTCAATTGTCAAGGCAGTTGGGCCATATCGGGCATAACCTACGCTGAACTTCCCTCCTCGAGTCACTAGCAGACACAAGAGAACATTAACTAGGTTTAGCAATATAAGATGAAATGACCGACATTTACATAAATCCATGTATTCTACTTATTAAGTTTTTCCATGGAGACATTTTTGAGCGCACAGACCCTACTCTCATTCTGGGCTTTTTGAAGGAAAGTGGCCTGTATAGAAATATTTGACATGTCTCCTGCATTTACCTAGATTTTTTGTTGAATTTTACCCCTTTACTTTTTTCTTTTGTCAGTCACATTCTCGTTGACTTTTGTGAATACTCCCATGTTCGCCAGAAGTACTATGCTGTGCCAGACCTGAAAACTATTTGAGCAGACAGATTCTTCCCTTATTCTGGGCTTTCTCAAGGAAAGCAAACTGTATAGAAACTTTTGACACGACTCTCGCATTTGCCTGAACATTTCAGAGGAATTTGAACTGTACCCTAACTTTTTTATCTAATTGTACCGCAACATTAATAGCACCATTTTCTTCTTTAGGTGACACTATATAACACAATCGTGTTGGTGTGTCGTAAAATTGCATCTAACAAACTTTTGCATGGAATAATGTTTAAACGTGATCTTGGTCGTAACGTGCTCTTGGATAGAAAAGGAATATATCTTGTGAAACAAATGAAAGGGATTCAGTATATAAGCGAATTTTGGATTATAATACCTTCCAGAACAATGGTAATTTCTTTAGATATATGTTCCAACTGAACAGTCTAATTTTGCCTGAACGTCTTTACATCCAACGGATGTCCAAAGTATGATCAGCCTTATCGATTTCTGATTATATTAAATGATTCCAATTTCAACGACAACCACTTTCAGACAACACAATGTTTCAATTTTTCAGCGAGAGTCGGTACAAGCGAAAAGCTGGAGTCGCGTTTCCATTTTCAAAAGAGAGTTAGGCACTACTGGATGCGGTTTCATTGCATATGGGAAACAAGATTAGAGCTGAAACCTCCTCTTGAAGGACTCACTGACTCTATAAGGATTTTGAAATGAGAGCAAATCGGGACGATAGAAGGAAAAAATACGCTGTCAGCAAACGTATAATTATGGCATGTTAATTGGCATTGTTGTACTGAAAATAACTTTCAAAACTTACCGGGGAAAATAATCAATACATATTTTCAAAATGAAAAAAATCCTCGAAAAATCAAAGGGGGGGTTTAAACCCCTAAAACCCCCCCTTGGATCCGCCCCTGCTCTCAGTTCCCAAGAAAGATGTTGTGGAGGGCGCAAAAATAATTGTTTCGAAAATAGCCCTACTCCCGTCCGGGATAATTGTCATCGTGAAACAATAAAATAGTCTATGCAGAATCTGA